>JBBHEA010000148.1:0-33457 GCA_038088235.1 Zacco platypus | reverse complement strand
ACGGAGTCATCACTCTGTTTTCGGCATTCCATCCACGGCTTATCCTGAAATATACGGGTCTTTGGTGCTGAGGTTTGAAGGATGTAACTTGCTAGCAGAACGCTTTCTAGGTCACATACGTTTTGAACGTTACACGTAATAATCATGGTTCAGCTGTATGTCGTGACGACGGATGTCACGACAGACGTGTTAGGGTGACTGGCGGGATATTCAGTCCAAATGTGGCACAGATCTCTCTCCACCGAAGTGATTCTTCTTCATGTAATCCATCGAGTATATAATTCGCGGACTCTTCTACGTTGGTGCAAATAGTTGTGAGCACTGACTCATTCAGTGTAGGCTTAGAAGGATTTTAAACCTTGGAATGATGGCCCTGTGCTATAGGGCTTATTTTATCGACTACAATTTTAGCCTTCACGTTCCCGGAAGAAGTAGCTGTAGCCTTCGGTGTGATGCTTGTGTATAGCTCAATTGGACACCTAGGCTTTGTCTGTAAATTATTCGGCCTTGGAGAAGAGATAGGGCCTGGAGTGGGCTGGTATATTGTTCCGGGTGACACCGGTGATAAAGACACCATATCGGTATAAGTTTTAACATTTAGTGTTTGATCTGTTGGTTTCGGTGGTTTTAGTTTGTAATGGTAATTGCTTGTCTAACGCTCGCTGAGCTTTTTTGGCGACAATTTTTCTCACTAATTTGTTTTGAGATTTGGACTAGATAGTGCTATTAATTGTGATTCGAGATGATGAGTTTTTCTCTCTAACACGGATTTTCTTATTTTTGCTTGTTCTTTGAATATTGAGATTTGTTTCTCATGTTTCTACATGACAGCTGTGATGCACTTAACCATGTTTATACACTCGTTGCAGAACCGTAAACTTTCCTTCTCCGGTACCACTTGTTTTTCACACAGTGGAGATTAACCGATTGAGACATCAATTAAATTAATTTAGTTTGAGTATTTCGTGTGGATACTGAGTTTAGCGTTGCCATTGACAGTACTGCAGTTTATTTTCGTTCGTCTGGTTCACAATCGGGGTCTAGCTGACAGGCTGCGACGTTTCATGGTAGAATAGCTTGTTGTACTTTTATGATTGAGTGAAGACCAAGCTGAGGTCACCGATTATTTGTCAAGGCGATCAAGTGACAGAACAAGAGCGTTATCGATCTGAAGTTTTGAGCCACGATAAACTGCCGGAGTAAAAATATTTAGTGAAGACGTGTGACGTAGTAGAGTGATGCAAGATGGTACTTAGAAAGAGCTTGGCAATCTCTATCAATATATTTCAATTAAACGGTAGCGAGAGTCACTGTGATTAATGTTGCACGCGTGAGGCTGAGCACGTTTTCAACTGAAAAGGCAATTTTGTTTGATTGCTTGAATCACTTATCCTACTTCCGGAAATTTGATATCAGATAAAACAACTTCAAGAATCCAACACAGTGAGGTATATCAATCAGTGCTGTAGGATGCGAAATAACAGTGGTAATCCAGAAAACAAATAGAGGGCACAAAACACACGATCACACAGCAAGCTGTGAGTGGACTCCGTGAAGCACCTGTCGAGCGATCCCCTTGATAACGACAAATGTGATTTCCTAATCATTAAGAATATCGATTGTGGCAAAAGTAAACTGTACCATTTTTGACACTATCCACTGCGTATATGGTCGCCCTCCTAATACACAAGGTATGTGTGTATTTTGATCTTGCCGGAAAGTATGTATCCCGTCTTGAGAAACTATTGTTATTATTGATTGAACTGCAACGTCGGGGAGGTCCTCAACCAAGGACTACATTGCTAGTTTGGAGCATGGACTCGAGGTAACCGATGTGACAAAAATAAGATGAACAGCGGATGCAGCATGTAATTATACCTGCACCAACGAAAGAATCAAAATCTTATCAACTGACAAAGTCAGAATGAAAGTGATAATGGAGACACCAGAATACATCGAGAAGATCGAACAACTCCTTACTGATGCACCTATGTACCGAGCGACCAATCGACCAATATCTTATAGTTAAATCACCAAATGGAATCGAATGTACACTACACAATCCACAAATTTTACAAGAACTAACGAAACAGAAATGTTGGAGGATGAAGACTGACGATTGAAGTTGGCTCAGATCTACTGACTCCTAAAAGTTCACAAAGAAGGTATTTCATACAGGTACAACGTTTCAATTCCAAGAACCCCAACATACAAACGATCAACGGAACCTTGGCGGAGATCAGAGCATGAAACTCATTGATCAGAGCACGTCATCACTAACGCCGGAGTGTTTTTACAGGAAATACGGAAAATGAAGATAGATGATGACGAGCTGATGTTATCGTTTGACGTGATGGTCATCTCCACATCGATCGACCATACGGGTGTTAAGACAACAGTTGCAGAACTCTTGTTGACGCTACAGTTTTTCTGTGAGAGTTTGTCAACTATGGAACTCACTCCCAGAATCAGTTATCACTCCCTCGTCTATAACAACTTTCAAATCTAATCTAGATTCCTTCATCCATGATCAGCATTATGATCACTTTCGAAAATCGAAGCAACCACCGAATCCCACCACACCAACATAGACTATAATGCCTTCCCACCTGTTTTTAACTGCACATATTTTGTTTTTGCCCTGTGCCAGCCGACCTATAGCTTTTACCATCCTGTGGGTGTTGCTAAGCCTTTGCTTTTAACCCATAATAAATCAATGTATCAACCCAACATCAAGGGATCGCTCAGAGCGGAATGCATATTTTGGCTACTGAATCTCTGAATAGATATCTATTTTAAATTCGACGAACAAACGTATCGAATGTTGATAGGAACACCGATAGGATTACCAATATCTTTATTCTTGGAAGAATGCAACAACTGGAACACACATTAGTCAAAGTAATCAATTCAAAATTCTAGATACGCAACGTCAACGACACAATAATAATGAAGCGCACAAACGTCAATGCGGCCCTTGAACTGGTCAATAACATGTTCGAAGTAATCAGATTCACTACATAGTTAGATAAAGAAAATGAGCTTCCATTTTTGAACGCATTAATCAAAAGAAACGTTGATAGAACCCTACAGAGGCACATTTATTGCAAGAAAAATCACACCAACCAGATTCTCAGTTGTCAAAGCAACTAACCAATGTACCACGGAAGGAGCTGTATGCAAGTCCTATAAAGCGGACACGACGAGAACAAAGAAGGTGAAAGATAAATAATTATTTTAGATGCTTCAAAACATGGAGAACCCAAGGACCGTCATTCGCAAGAGCATGAGGAGGAAGACTTATGGACAATGGCAGCTACAACTTACAATAAAATACGTAATAATCGCATATATTATTAAGTTATCAGAAATGACATCCAGACATTTCAAGGCAGATGGCGTTCAAAACAAACCGACAGCAAAACTGAGAAGGTTGATTTATAAATCAAGAGAAGGAACAAAGAAGCTTAAAAACCAATTTGGTTCATCAAATCGACCGCAAAATCTTCCAGAAACTGTACGTTGGACAAACAGGAAGAAAACTATCATTCCGGATTGAAGAGCTCAAATCTGGCCTCCGTAGACATGAGCGGTTCTTTCTGGCTTCATTGCATTCGAATCAAGGATACAATTTCATTTTGGCTCTATCATGATGTTTCCCGTTGGATGCACAAAACAAGTGAGCTCCAAAGAGCATGACAATAAGAGACGTAGCCCATCAACTTACACATTGATTTAGACATAATCTACACCCACCTGCGTATTAACTCCTATAACCCCAAGAGTCAATCAACCGGGAATATTGGCGAAACATTGAATCAAGGGTTTATATAGAACAGTTTCAGAATTTCATTTTACACAATCTCAGAGGCCCTTCTTACACTTTAAACGATAGTGCTGCGTTTTTGTTTACTCGACCAGTGATTAGTTACCCATAACATTCAATCATAATTGTTTCGTCAAGTTATACTGATGAACAGTGAACCATCTAATCAACACTCCATATGTTGGAAGGACCGCAGTCAATCTTGAAAACGCAATATTGTCAGTGTATCATCTACATTTAACAACAATCCAACAACAGCTAATAGTAAAATATTTTTACCCGTAATCCACTTTCGCCAACTTATCGGCATCTAATACGTTATTAAAATTCAAGATATTTAGGCATTTATAAAAATTTAGTTCTCTTTAGTTGATTTCAACCGCTTGACTGGGCGGCGTTATGAATAGAAATATTCCAAATTATGTACCTTGTATTAACTGGCTGATGAATATCTTTATTTATTAAATGTTTTTATTCAATTGTAGTCTATAATAAAGTTAGCGTTAAACCGTTTGCAATTGTTTTTTCGAACAGTTCTTACTTATCTTCTGTCATTCGAACAACCTAAGCACATTTATTTATTCTTTACGAGGCGCCTTTCCAATAATTTAAGGCATATACACGCAACGCGGATTCAACACGTATACGTACTTAATATTAGGTTGAAAACAACACGGATCTTCTTTAATCGAGTTCTGTCATTTGGGCTACGTAAACATCTAGTTCATGTTTTTCATCACTGCCACCAATTTATTGTTTGAAACGGTAGTCACTCATGAACACTTTCGTGTTTGCGTTGACTACCTTCGTAACCAAATAAGTTGAATGCCAACTAAGACATTCCGTTTTTATGTTTATTTACCTGCATGAAACGCTAACTGATAGATAATAAATGGCTCTCAGTATAGGCGTCATATGCAAAGGGAGTCGCGTGCATAAGATATTCCTCACTCACTCTTAAATCTTCGTGGTGAAATAATATTTTTGAACCTACACAAAATCCTGAGTTTCTTTTCTAAAATGAACAATTTTTTCCTCAACCATAAGCGAATAAATCAATTTATCACAAAATATCTTATTCTGTTAAGATCTATTGATTTATCTGAATGATTACACTAAAGAATGCAGTTAGTCCTCATGCGTTCAGACTGAATTATTTGTTTAAATGTTTATAAAATAAATGAGTAAATGAGTAAATAATAAATAAATAAACTATTTATCTCCGCCTTATATTTATTTTATACACCTGTAGATAAAAGTCTTTTACCTGATGTTTGAAGTAGTCAATTTAATGTTCTATACAATCTGTTATAGTAAGAGGTACAAGAAATACAGCCGCATAATAAATCACACTGGAGGTAGGAAGTCATCAGTTAATAAGATAACAAAACAAAACAAATCCTCCCGATTTTCCAATGATGACTGTTTCACCTTTCTCTAATGTAGATAATACCTGTTTATTCACTGATAAAGTTGAATTGTTTTAAACCACCGCATTAGATGCAGTGTTATGCAAAGCAACGTTTCCACTTATTTGAGAAAGCCGAAGCTTATTGTGTGTGATTGAAATTTATAAAAAATTCACGTATCCAGCTATCGCAGAGTAAATGTATCTAGTACTGGATGAAAGGTTTGAATCTACCCTATTGCATACGCCTGTATGCTACAATAATAATGTCTATCATTTTCCGGTAGACTATGACTTTAAATGAACATTACCGTTATTTGAAACTAACTTAGCATTTGTCTGGTATGCTCACATCGAACATAAAGCACAAAGTTTGACTTTTGCTCTTTCCAAAGCATATCAGTAGAGCATATTCTTGGGGGAAACGGATATGTACCCAGACACATTAAATACAAGGTTGGCTCTTTAACGGTATTCTACAGTACGCGCTGGGCAGTTCGTATTATTTAGTTCTGAACACGTGTACTTGTCCCATGTTAGTGTGATGATTGTCTGACTTAAATTGGAAAAAATGTTACTATCCTGCAAGCTGTCCATTACTTAGCACAACTTTGTAGAAATTTCTGTTACTTTCATGTGCATTTGCTCAGAATATGGGTTTTCATATACACTTAATAGTTTAGTCTCCCGAAATCACTGTTGATTTCTCCATGGTATCTACACCAAATATCTATATCAGTTGCAAAACGTTTTTGGGGTAACCACTGTTTAGCAAATCTGAAATGAAATCATGTAATTACAAATTTAATATAATATAATTGCAATATTCACGATAAATCGGAAGCCACATTTTGTATTTTTGACCTCAAAATTACTGAAACAGTCCACAGCAACTTTCACTGGCAAATTTATCCTCACCGACCCTTCACATTTTATGCCTATTGGATGGGAATGATTGAGGTTCACTTGAGACCCAAATTCGCCAACAACGTTGTTACTGTGACGCGTGCAATGATAAGGTTCAGGGATGCCAAGAAATTAACATTCGCATGAGATTCTTCTACCACATGTGTTGCTTGATGTTCATCAAACATCCAGAACTGGTTTGGTATACATATAATAAAAGCAAAAAAAGTTGGCTTAATATCCCTTGATGTGCCAGTTTTGCAGGAAATAGAGCTTTTTGTGGTCTATTTAAGGGCCAATTGTGTTCCTTGTAGATAAAATGATCTTCGTATGGCTAAAAAATTCCTTTGAATTTACGTTTCATCAAATTGTCATGTTTATTTAAATACACTATTTTAGTTTTCATAACTTCAGAGAAGTACGCTGCAGAATATACAGAGGAATAAAAAATCGCGTTATTAACAGAAGAATATCAAGCAGAAATCATCATTTTGGTTGATTTTTTACAGCACTTCCAAACATATGGCGCCTTGGCTAATTGAAAACATTTCCCGCTTTGCCTTGTTATTGTTTTTCTGAGTACAACCACTACATAACTAACCATCATTTGAGAACACGTCTGTCTATCATGATGCAACAAGGCCAACCTACAATTCAAATGACTCATAGTCATTCGAATTTGATTAGACGGTATTTTGTTCTAGTTCAAAATTCTGTTCGAAAACAACAGTTTGTTGTTCGGAAATAATGGAAAATGTTGATAGTTTTCTGCTAACATGTGGGCTTTATTATAAGGATTTACAACTACAGAGTATATAATGCTCAAGAGTGTAGATTGCATGTTTACTGAAAATGCTGTTCTTCAAAAAACCAATATTTTATGCTGTTCTTTTGGTTGCATTGGGTATGACCATATCCAAATGTAAGTATTTTTAATTTTACATAAGTGAACTCAAACATTTCATGGTAATACTTTCTTAAGTTGCTACATTTTTGCTATAAGAACCTTTTTTTATTCACATGTTGGAACAAATTGAACAGTTGTGCTATTTATATTTATATTTTATTCACTAAAAATGAAATATTTATGGCATTTAGGTGTAATTCGGATTTCATTGGCTGAATATCAAGGTCGATTGTAAATTATTTCACAACTTCAGCATCTGGACATTTATTAGTAGAAAAGCACTCAGCATACAGCTTTGTTAAGAAGATTTCTAAAGAACATCCTGCTCGTTTGCTTTGTGATTTGTGTTACGCAGAATGTTCATGCACTTTGTTAATCTCATACGGTGAACTTTGTTACCGCCTTTCGCAGCAGTGACCCACTTGTATTTATTGCATCGCGTGTAATTGTGGTAACAAAATAAATACCAATATCTTGCAATATTCTGTTTGTTTTTGTTCATGTTATGAACTGATGCTGTGATAACAGTCAGTTGATCAAAAATTCATTCGTTACGTCAAATTGAGAACGAAGTTTCAAAGATGGGAGATATAATCATGTTTACTTTTGACAAAACATGTGGCAAAATGAAACATATTTTAGGTAGTTTTTGGAGTTGCAAGTGGAATATTCAAAATTCCATTTGCTAGTATGAATCTGCCCATATATTTCATTAGATATTTTCACTATATTTCATGCACTAGATCATTGATATTCCCCTTGATCCAATGAACGTATTTATGCTATTCCTTATAGTGAAAAGACTTTTACTATGATACATTGAAATCCCTTATATTTGATAGCTTGTAAAGATTGCAATACAAATTCGATTTCAATGATGTCAGCATGGAACTGGACGAAGTCAGATTAGATAAGCGAGGTCCCAAAGAAAACAAAAAAGACAATTTGCTAGACAAGAGTGAGTGAATCTTTTTTAGTTACGTTGCCTTTAAACTCCAACAATTGTTGTGGCGATCATTTTTAAGTAAATTATGTTTGTTATCCGTTTTAAGGCAATTTTATTTACCTGCCTTCAGCGAAAACCACTTTTTTTTGGAAAGGTGCTACATTAAATAATGAGAAACCATAATGCTTCATAAAAAAGTAAAAACCTTAAGTACAAGATACATTGTATAAAAATATAATGACCTACAAGCGTTTTATTCTTTGATGCTGCCTAAAGGTGTTGAATGATTGGTTACCAATTAAGAAGAAGAAATGTTTAAAAAAGACTCCTAATAAGAAAATAAGACGTCAATATGGCTCAGCAAATTCTGCTCACTTAGTGGTTACAGTATCTTATGTTTGTCTACTGAGTCAAGTGCACGCAATCTTTTAAGTAAACGTGAAAGAATAACATGGAAATTGTACGTTTATTTACAATAAGCTGCTGCACGATTGGTATTTGATAGAATGAACTAGAATTTTCATCTACATTGACCGGAACACATTATCAACATGTTTCATTGTCAAGCTGTAACGATGTAATGCAAAAATGACAGATGATATGGGTAAATCATCATACAAAGGCATATCTTACCAGCAACGGACTGATCAGATGGTGCTAGAGAGTTGACTTTACATGACGATGTGAACATTATGATTACCGCTTAAAAGTTGGAGAATTTTGAGCTGATATGAAGATCAGGTTACTGTTTCAAAGTAGGAAACAAGAGACAATGAAATATGTTGGGGAAATATAATATGACCCAAAAATAAATCTCACACACTGACAATTGTTCAAACAGTCTGAAATAGATGATTAGTTTGGAACTGGTAGTAGATTGTACTGGAAAAATAAAAACACTGAATTAACAAATTATATCATGTCGTGAGAGTTTATAACCCTAGTCATAGACAAACAGCCAAATATGCTTTGTATATATGCACCTCATAGTTTCATTCAGATAAAATAATTTTACGATAAAGAAGAGAAATGGTTCAAAATTGTTGAAGAATGTTTTTGAGAATTTCAAGGGCATGTTTCCATAAAAATACACATCCCAATTCTAAGCAACAACTCCTGATAATATGATTTGTTTCCTTGAATTAAAGTTAAGAACATGCGTATTATGTTTTCCAATTTTAATGCAATGAAACCTGTGATTACTTGTAAGGGTGCAATAAAACAGTTATCGTTACCAATGTAATTGTTGAATTTGAACTATCGGATTTTATTTGTTGTTAGAATTAGATAATAAAAAACTGCTTAGTTTAGATAGTTTGTGTCTATATTAGAGGCATCTGTTATATAACTCCAAGTGGAAACTACTTATATACAATAATTAATATAAGTAATCACACTATTCACATAATCTTGTAGAATACAAAAAACAAGAAGTAGTTTCAATTGTGCTCTAATCAACTGAAGACTGATTATGATTCGTGCAGTTTGTGATTTAGTTTTGGTTACCTTTCCACTTGTTTGATGAATTTCACTTTCTTATGTGAGATGCTCATTTGTATACCCATTCGTATGATGATAATGTAGAGAAGGATCCTAAAATGTTACTTAACTTTACAGTTGTTGTCGATACTAGTCCGGATTTAAGTAAATCAGAACATGCACACAATGGGCAACGTACTAAAATAATGGAAATGCTTGCAAACAAAGCAGCTTATTCCATAATTCACATTTATAACAAAGGCCTTTGAAAGCCCAATAATTTAATTTGAATCATTAAGATTTCAGATGTTTCAAAAGGTACTCATTTACGGATGATATGCAACATCTCTCATGATACTAGTAAAACAAAATTTGTTTATATATTAAGATAAATCACACTAAAAAACAGAAACAAATGAAGCCAAATTTCTATCAATTACATTACAAACAAAATAAAATGTTTTGAGATGGCTTGGCCGATAATGTTGAACCATGAAAATATATTTCATCCCGAATGAGCTGTATGTTTGATTTCTACGACTATCCTTGGTTGTTGTACTTTTAAAAAATGTCACACACAAAACACGCAAGTTTCTTGTTAAAACGGATTCTATTCTTCTAAAACATTCAGAACAACAAGCTGGTAAGTAATTTTGTATAAGTTCCATCGTGTCTATTAGATACAGAGCGTTCATGCGCTTTCAGTAAACAAAGTACATAGTTACGTCGTTTTATAATAAGGGTTATACGATAAGAGACGGTGTGCAAATGCGTCAGCGGTAGCTGCAGTTAGAAACAAAACGCAGGCTGAATGCCAACGCAATTCAACAAATATTTGAAGCTACTGAACGTCTCAACATATTATATTACTGTCTACAATACAAATATACAGAAATGTGTTTACCAAGGAGATGTTTGTTAAATTATCATTTTTTTGGTTTAGTCAACTATTATTGCACAATAGGGTGGAGAAAACGGAAATCATCTATATCAGATTGATTTATAAAACCTAAAATATCTCGGTCAACAGGAAAATACCCAGATTTCTAAGGCGAATATAAACATAGAAATAAAAGCATGAAAATCATGGCGTAAAAAGTCGTGAAAAGGATAAGGCTCTATTAACGTTAGCATATTGTTAATTGATAAAAGAAGATGGGGATATTTCACATTACGCTAATTGTATTGAATATTATTAGTTTCTGCTTATCCATTCCAGCACAAAAGAAACGTAAGAACAGAAGTTTCTGGGTTCACTTGATCCTGTTTTATTTCACCCAATGAAAAATTTCTTTCTGATCAAATAAGGCATGTGACACAAAAACACTGTTTATAATAATTGTGATACTTTCGATATTCAAAAACCAAAGCGGACAGATTATTACGGAAAATCAAGAAAATTGACTAGATATTTCACAACGAATCCACGAGATATGTTCAAAAAGAGATCCATGAATCCAGCGAAAGCATGCAAGTGATTATGATGTTTTAGAACCTCATTTAGTGTTCCGCATTCAGTTTAAGTATGTATACCCATCAATTGGGAACACTAGCACTTTGTATTTGAATGACGTCAACCGGTAAAGCCATAGTTAAAACTTAAAAATTACCAAAAAGCACCTATAACTGAGTTTTCTATAACAGCGATATCGATTTACCATTAAAGAGTAGACATTTCTCGTCACAACTATGACGTTGATTTCGTTTTTTTGAGACTGCTATTTTGACGTACCGTGGTAATCCGTTAGTTATTTGGCCCATGTGCAAACGCCTATTGATTTTATAATATAATCCGACTGTTTTAAGCGATGCACTGGCATAATAATCCATAATCACATATATTATTGGGTTCTCCATTACTTAGTATTATTCCATAAGTAAAATGCTAACTTCTCGTTTGTCAAAACAGAAGAAAGAGAAGGTAAGTACATGCAGTTCGGATATATATTCATTCCGGAGAAACGTTTGCTCCGCATATCGCTTTCATTGTCTACCGTGAATTTGATGAATTTGTTCTTGTTATTTCTAATGAATCATGGCAAAAAATGATTTTAAATGTTTATAAATTTTGAAAATACTCCTCTTATTTTTGAAAATCTTAAGTTCAGAATAGGGAAATCATAACATCAAGATGGTTCCGAACATCTGAATGCGAACTTGTAATTTCACAAACATCAAGTGTAATGCTGATGGTGAACTTTAAGCTAAGGTTATGTTTATTTTCTTGTTTCGTTTATTCTCGACATATCTAATGTTTTGATGTTATTAAATGCTTATCAGTTTACCATGATATTCAGAATGCCGTGTATAGCAGTTTCGTTTTGTTCACGAGGTAATTATTGCCCTTTCTATTACTACCACGTACTAAGATGAACGGAAAAGTGAGTATTCAACTGCGGACGCATAATTTAAGGTATTATATGGGTAAATAATTGGCTTACTGTTAAAAACTCTGACTGATAATCAAGTTATTACCAGTTTTTCTACCTAGTTATTTCCATTTCTAATGCTTTAAACAATGTTAAAACGCTTATACCACTGTGACACGCTACGCGGTGCTGTGGAGTTTGGCGCTTAACAAAACTAAATCCATTTCCTAGAAGAAACTTAGATTACCCTTAATCAGTAGTGCATATCTATGGCTGAACTCGGATTGGAATTCGGGTTGTCTAACATGCGACGCAAGAACTTTAACCGTTACGCCACTACTGCACGCTGAGCAGTTTGGATTATGAATGCATGAACTGGTGTCAAGTGAGTGACACCAGTATTCATGGTTGTTTCCTCCCTCTCCGGAAAACGGTCAATGGACCATTTGATGAAATGTTTGTTATGATTTTCTGCCACATTAATACAAACGTTTCTTCAACCATTAACTGAATTGCTATTCAAAATGTTTACTCATATAATCGTTTTTCACTAAAGTTTTGGATCTAATGCGTTGCTGAACTCAGTGCAAAGTTTGTGAATAAAATGTCATTTCCGCTTCCGAGTGTACTATAATCTGCAATTATTTTAAGAACCATTGTGGTTTAAGCTAAATAAAAGAAACGGTAGATTACTGGGAAGCTGCTTATGCTTCTTCCTGATGAATCAGGAAACCAAACTTCCACAGTTTGTACATAGTGGACCGAACATTCGAATGTAATAAAGAAAAGGCGAAAGATGCAAAGATTGCAATTCAATTTAAATTAAAATTCATTCATAGTTACAAAATTACAGCACAATTAGGGTTAACTAAAGTGACTTACCTAGCCTATTTTGTCGCCGCAGTGTACAGCTGGTTTGCCCTTGGTGGGTCTCATCAGCAATGCGTACATCATGATTCTACTCTGAGCTTGTTGTTTAGCTACCAAAATTATACAACCACTGAACTTCCATGTCACTGCGACTAGTCCACTAAAGGGATCAAAACGCGAGTGTGTCATCATTAGCATAGTACTACAACATTCAAACTACGTGTTATAGTGGCTTAGTGTTTGTATCAGCTGGTGGCAATATACTAACGATACAATATGGAAGAATGATGAAAATAATACAAATATAATTAAAATGATATAATTAAGATGCACACAGTGCTGATGAGCCAAAGAACGAAACAGTATTGCATCTTTTTAATAGAATAGGTTGGGTGAACAACTTACCCGGCCTAGGTGATAGCTTTCTCGATTGCATGTTACCTACAAGACCCTAATCGAACTTTGCTCCACAGAAATGAAGCCAAATTGATGTGATTGGTTAGTAATCTAACTTAGTTGCACTTCACATACACATCGTGACAGTGCTAAAGATAACACTATATGGAACTCATCAAGCAGTAGGATCAGCACCTTACTAACGAGTGCACAAATTGTAGCACAAATGGTACGTGCTTGTTTCATCTGATGACATCATAGTTTCAACCAATATCCTTTTACGTCGCTCTTGTAAGAACAGAATAGTAGTAAATTTCCTTAGCTTGAATACGCTTGAACCCGGAACACCAACTAGCAAGTCACGTAAGCCAGCACGTCTATAGCGGCACGATATAGATCAGCTCAGTGCACTCACTAATGTTCCCATGAAACGAAATACATCAAAAAAAGCCTTTATAGCCAAATAAGGAATCATCATTTTTCCAATGAAATTTCATATGATAAGTAACCTAGATAGAACTTTCAGGGTTATTGTGCAATGAAATTTGCTCAATGTCTATTTTGGACGGGTGAGGGTCTGAACAATTCTTTTTACTAATTATTTATCAGTTTTGAGACTGATCCCATTTTACGAGACCATCTCATTTATCTCAGGATTTTGATGACCAGGTTGCACAGAGAATCGGCTTCCTTTTCAAATAATATCCAGAAAAATGTATACCATGAACCACAAATGAAACATTTACAACATTCTTAACGTAAAATATAAATCATTTACAGAAAGATTGGAAGGTATGTGTATATGAACACTTCAAAACTCATTCTTTTATTATTAATTTTCAGTTGGTACTTATAATATCACTCATCTATGTATCGTAAAATACAATTTCCCACCTCGCCGAAAAAAAACAAGCATGGTGTTTTTTCCCGAAAATACGTGTAATAAACATCCAGCTACCATAAATACGATGCATTAGTTCGTTATACGTTAATTAGAATAAAATTCACAGTATTTCGGATTTTTGTATGATGTGGATGATGAGTTCAAAAAATGCTTGATTGCTTAATTAAAAGCTACTTAAAGCATGTGGTAGGCGTTATTAAATAAATCTGTGATTCACAAAGCATCAAGGTGTTGGCAAAATCGAATGTAGCGATCGATTTCTGTCAAAAAGTAACAGATAATAATTTGTAAACTAATGTAGAGCTAATATTAAACTCGTTACTGTGTTTAGCGCTCTAGGAAGGAGTATCTCGGATTGTGAGAATCGGCAAGCTGATCGACTGGATAAACTGTTCTACTCAACAAGTATTCTTGAAGTTCGTGTTCGATTGACTCATATTTTTCTGGTCCTGTTATACTAGGCTTTAACCAATGTCTATCATAGTTACTGAACTTCTGTGTTAGTTGAAGCGGTATGGTTGACTTCAAAATGATTTATGAATGGTAATAAGCAGTTAAGTTTTACATTGTTATCCGAAGTGGCGTGCAAAAATTAAATTAAATTTCACATGAATAAAATTCCAAGAAAACGTTTGGAAAGTTTTACTCCCGAGCTCTACACCATCGGAACGTTGGACATCTTGAAACAGCAGGCTAGAGTAAAATTGTAGTTGAAATAATATTCCGGAAGAAGCAAATTAGCTGTTCTTTGGTTGGCGCTTCTCTGGTTTGAAAATCTACAACACTCATGTATTTAAACTATCATACAACTGCTTTTGAATTTCTAGATACTAATGTATAGTTTTGTTTGTTTTAATAATAGATAATGTTGAAATGAAACCATTGTGACAGTGCTTGTGATTAATTGTGTCCCAGAATTAATGCTTTAAAACCAGAACGTTGATCATCACCTAATGTTGTGACATCTTTAACGATTCGACTGTCTATTTCATGATGTAATTTGTAAATATTTGGTTTGAAAAACTAACCTTCACATTTGATATCTGATATAACGTGAACAAAACTATTATTAGTAATTAAAACTTATATTGATCTACTGAACTTGATATGCAACGCATGCTCAATTACTAAAAAATGTCGTGGCATAATTAGTATAATAAGGTTTTAAATTTTGACTTCCATGTTTCTTTATACATATGACACCTTACTATCCAGCGCAACAAAGTAAGTAATAATGATTTTTACTTCACCCTTTGAGCAAAACAACTTACTTTTGGATCGGTTTGCTACGGAAAGTTCGGATTAAAATACCGTATAAAAATTAAACGATTCGCGCATCTACACAGAAAACGTTTGATTTGAACTTTGATAAACTCTATCAAACAGTGAAATAAACACATTATATTGAATTTCTTTGTTGTGACCCAGAAATGTACGATTCTTGTTTATAGCACTTTATCCTTGTGTCCGTCGTTAGAGAATAACAAATCAACCTATACTGTGAAAAAAACCAGCTTCAAGATTGCGGTTTGTTTGCGTTTTGTCATAAGTTTACCTTTTTCCTGTGTATAACGTTTGACTTTAACATATCACATATAATGAGCACATAACATCTAACCAACTACACAGTTATATAACACACATTTCGCGAACATTTTTAGATGCATGCGTGTTTATTTCAATATAACTTTTACACAATTAAAGAAAAAGTCGAGCGTCGAACTACTTATTGTTTACCAGTGTATTCTCGGAAATTGGTGAAAGTTCATATCAGTCACTACTGATATGAGTATCTATAAACATTACGACTGATGCAGTTAAACTAAGTCAAAAGTTGCTAATGGGCATACTTATTGTTGTACGCTTTAATTAAATGCAGAGCGAAAACAAGGTAAGTTGCTCAGGCAGAAGGCGTTTATGGATAATATATTTCGCTTATAAAGCAGCCCATTCTACTTAACCTACGTATTAATATTTTGAACGTGCTCAGAGGCTAAATAGTTCCCCTTTTTATAATAAAAAGTTGTTGTTTGAATGCTGAATAAGTTCATGAGCAAATTTATTACCGAGTGCGTTTGCGAATATTATTAAACTCAACACTGAATGCAAACATGGCTTGGATATACGGATGTCCGCCAAAGAGTAAGTTTCTCAAACAAATGAAGCTTAATGGAAGAACTATCATGCTCAGTTTACTGTGGAGTCACAGAAGGTTTTGCTATGAATTATTGTAACGCATATTTTGGAATAGTTCTGTCCAATGTAAACAGAATTGGATGGATCCGGCCTTATATTACATTATTTTTACAGTGTAGGTGGAAATCTATCATAAGTAGGGTTAAATCCAACCTTGTAGGTTATTGAGGCCATTTTTTCTCGTTGATACGATACGTTTTCAAGGATTTCATGTAGTGGATTATCAAACTGGAGAGCAATTATCAAAAATAATAGCAACATGGTTTGATTCGGAACATTTACGTCTTATAGATGAATCAACCTAAGCATGTCAACATTTGAAAACATTTCTGGAAGTTGTCATCCCTGTGTCATACAGTTTCCAAGTTATCAACTAAACAGCGGAAGTTTTACGTTATGACACACGTGTTATTTCGATTTGCGAGTAAATGTCTTTCTAGTTCTATGAACGTTTTGCCATTTACACTGACTCTATGGTAGGATGATTTTTACTGATTCCGTCTCCATTTTACGTGTAATAATCGCCTTATTTCGACATCATCAGAGCAACAGAAAAGTGAGTACCTTTTAAAACTAATACTGAGGACCTAAGAACCATGTGACCTGAGTGGTGCTCTTAAGATGGTGATTTTTCAGGAAGATATATGAAGAAAATTTTAGAATCACAGGCCAACGCCTGATTAATCGTTACAAGCTGCTCTTGAAATATCACCCATATACTTATATGATTAACCTTACATCTGTTTTATCCATGGAAGAAACAATAGTAATGCTTCTGTGTTACCTAACTAACTTAAGCGACCGATTCAGGAGATAAAATACCTACTGAGATGTAAAAACATTGCCAAGTATACATAACAACTGTAAATGATCTTGAATAACGTTTATCACTGGGTTCGTTTTTATTGTAGACGTGCATGTTTTACCGTGGGTTGGATCGTGTGACGTTGAATCTATCACAAACTACTAAAAACTTAATAGTATTTTGGGTACCTATCACATAAAGATAACTTTTGAGATGTAATTTGTGCAACTTTTGCTGAGTGCTAGTATTTAAGGGAACCAGAGCTTCTCAATAATTCATTATATCTTTGTTATTGACAAACTTTGCGCCAACCACTAAACAGGTTCAATGTTATCAAGCACACAGTATAACAAATATGTGCATGTCAGCGGTGGTTCAAAGGACCTAAATTGTATGAAGGATTACAATTATCGTTAAACAATGGAAAAATTGATGGATAATCTCGTATATGTAACGGGAACCTTCAAATATAAACTTAAGAAATCCCTTTCTACATTGTTGATAATGATGATTATTTTGCAATTTTGTAATAAAAATACAGGTAATCTTATAAAATGACACTCAGAACGATAATTGATGCTAACGTGCTTTTATTCCAGAAGAACTGCTGAATGTTTTGAATGATTAGGGTTGTCAGATACACATTATGTTGTACATAATATAGATGCAATTAACTTGTTGACATTGTACAATTGTTTGCTCAACTGATTTTGAAGAAATGTATACCAACACTGAAGAAACAGGTTACTCTTTGGTGTTTGTAAGGAGTAGAGCGTTTTTTCAAGATTCTTTGTGATGTTTTTTTAAACTTCTTTTAGGATTGTTACACACTATTACACACAATTGGTTTTGTTGAAAGATTATGGTAACATAAGCTGCTAACATAAGGCTGCTACACATATCACATCGTGTTCGCCATCACTTGATAAATGGCTAGTTTTAAACAACATGTCTGTTAGAATGATGAATATCCAGCTTATACCAAAGCATGTTTGAAAAAATTATCTGTATTATTTTTCATTGATTATCGAATTTCAAAGCAAACCCATTCGAGAATAAAAAGCGGCTCATGTTGTGAGAGCAAAATAAAAAATAACAGAGTTTGTTGCAAAAGCATTGCTTTTATTCAAGAAGATATTTGAAAAATCAGTTCTGGCATTCATACTTTGAAAAATTTCTAGAACTTTTATTCTCTGGATATGATGCTGCCAATGTATGATTAATAAGCAACGTATATATTGTTTCTGAAAGTTGCTCGAGGAATATGAGAGGACTGTTTGTCTTGTATGCGATTAAGGTTAAACTTTAAGAGGTTCAAAATCATGCTCGGTGACCAGCTGAAAGATTACCATTCAAATTTAAATTTTGATACCATATTTGAAGAAACTCATAATAAATCAGGCTCATGTATTTAATTACCATAGAAAATAAACAAAGTAAGTTTTTATCTTACTGCTTGCTTGAGGAAACAGTGATTTATATTGCAATAGTAATACCAGCTTAAATTAGAGTTCGTTCCAGCCTCTTTGTGTAAGAATAAGACATGATGGTAGCACGTATACACGTTAAAGTTGCGGCTTCCGACATTAAATCGATGTTTGTGCTAGATACGTTTTGCAATTGCAAAGAGATCCTCATCACATTGTTATGTAAATTTATGATCCTCCCCTGAATTATACACCTGTTAACTGTATGGTGCTTCCACCTAATTACCAAATTTTTTTACCAAAACTGTAAGAAACCATTCAATGTTTCCTTCATCATGTTTATATTTCTTAATCTCATTCTAACGAGTACAATAAATTTTTTTCCAGATGGAGAAAGTAAGTGTTATGTAGTCATTTTGCCTTCTCTTTTGCTAACACGCGACTTGCTTAATCAGCAAACAGTGCATGTCAGTAGCCCACTAGCATAAACCTGATGTTTTTCGAAATCAAATAAAAATATGCATGCCTTAAGAATTTGGAGAGTACATTGTGCATAATACAACAGCAACCTATTCACTGCTTGCAGCCGTTAAAACATTCTTCAGTGTGTTGAGTTTGATCAACCCGACACCGACAGAGCTAAGTAATAAACAATAACAATGTATTCTCTAATCAAATAAACGAAAATAAATTTTCACTCGCAACTAGTGCTTTGTGGGTTTTACTGCATTGAGTGAACAGGATGCTGTCGGTCTGTCTGAAATATGTCGCTGGAAGTTTTGGTTTTCTGTTTGGTTAAGGCGGTCTCTTCTCATTAGTCAAAATTTTGACAATACATTTGAAAAATTTTCTATACTTTTGGTTGACATTTCATTTACTGTGATATTACAAAAAGCGTAAATCTCAGTTATCGTACATTAAACCGAAGGTAGAGAAACATCTGTTTAACTATAAACCGTTACTCAATGATACTGAGACTTTTAGAAGTGTCCATGATTTCATTACAGGCTGGTTGACTGTTTTCTCGAAACAGACGTTTGCGATTTGTCAAAAAAAGTAGTTGCACCCCATAGTTTTGATGTTGATGTCATCAATGTCTGAGTGACGGATACGGAGAGATGGTGGAGTTCTCTATCATAAATTGTAACTGTCTACCTTGGTTGAAAAGGACTTTTCCATGATACCTTGCAACGAATATGTCAACAATGTGTGTCTATGTACTAGTTAATACACTGACAGTGAACTTTCTCTCAAAATGAAAGTTTGGTCAATTGACTGTTTGTTTTCTGAAGAACTTATTGATACGTGTTCTTTTATTTGGTGCAACCTAGTAAAGGGTTATCATATGTATGCGCAAACGGTCACAGATTTAAAACCACTTAATGCTGCTCGCATTTTGAAGATTCGTCCAAACGGCTGTTCATAGTTGAGCATAGTTAGTTTTTGTGTGCCGGCAGATCTAATTCAAACCAAGGGTTGTTGAAAAATTTCTCCTTACCGTGGGTCAAGTCAGTTGACGGTATACCCATTGGCGAGGAATACGTTGATGCAGAATCAGGGACTGATTTAAGGTTGACAAATCAGTCAAGTGTTAGAATGCAATGTTCCCCTACCGTGTGGTCGGAATCAGTCTGCTGGTCGAACGATTGTAATCACGAATGTACACGATAAATTCATAACCATAAGGGTGAATAACAAAATACGGGTTTTATTAAAGAGTATTTCCTTAATATTAAACGAAAAATATAAACGTGAATATCAAAGATTAAGAATAAGTGAATTTATCATTTATTTATTTCCCAATAAATAAACGATCGAAATTCAGTTTTCTTGACAAGCAGTGTTTCACAAAAATATGATTCAGCAAAATGTGAATGAGGAAGTTATTTAAGCTTGTCTCTCACACAACGATGTAGGTGTACATAGTTTATAATTGAAAAAGGTTATCGCATTCGTTCATATTGAAACGAATCAGCTAGTGATACAGAGGGATTCCGGATCCAAAGTTTAACAAAAAGTTTATGGTATAAATTTGAACCATTTATTAGAATTAATCGATGAACTCAAGACTTTTTCAAATAATTGACTCCAATACGTCGTAGTGTAAAAAACAAATTGCGCTTAAATATTTTATTTTAAAAAATTATCAATAAGCGAATAAAAGAAATATTTATAGTTCATCATCCAGTACATAATTCTATTGAGCCTTTGAATGTGATTCCTAGCAGCACGGAAAAATTTTTTTGCATCAATTAAAAGCCTCTGCGTAGATTGCGTAAAACAGTGATGTAATCAACAGTCGGTATGCCAAAACATGTCTTCTCTGATGAACTAGGGGTACCCTGGTACGTGAGTAACATGCTAGACGATTACACTAGAAGCTGACAAAAATGGATATTTAGCTGTCCTAACCGTATATCATTCATCCTTTAAAGTGAGCAGTTTTAGTTTCAAAATCAATAATTTTACAAGTTTGCGTTCATTGATTAAAAGTTAGTCTTGCTAAGAGTTAAGCTTAGAATGACAAATCAATCTATCTTTGTCCTCAATTTTTATTGTCAAGTAGAATCAAATGAGAAACCGCTGAATTTTTGTAGTTTTATAACTATGCTTAATATGGCCATTTACCCATGTAAATCTTCAAATACATTTGAAGTAACCATTGAAGTCTGTTGTTTTGACTTGTTATCCATAGTACGTTTATTATATCAAAAGGTTAAAGTTTAAACCTGGTGATCCATAGCTAGTTCTGTACACCCTCGTATAATCAACGATGCTGCTAGTTTTCTATGTTGGTTTGTGAAGCTGTTCAACTTTAAAACCCCTCACATGAATCTCCCAACGATCTTTCCTCAGAAAAGAATCAGGGTAAGTTGCATACATCACAAACAGATGTAACTAGAGACGCACCGTGGGAGGAGCTATCATGGTCTTGTTAACTTCACTCAAAGTTTCACAGACTGACAAGTTCTATGTCAAAAAGCAATCCATATGGTACATAAATGTGCACACTTGCAGCGGATTTCTTCTACAAAGCACTAATTTTTACTTTTTGGAGTCCCGACTGACGTAAAAGTTTGATAAATGCTTCTAAAAATGCAACAATCTACACCATATTCTCCTGAGTACTGGATTGACTAGAAGGCATTGTAACTAATTTGGTGGTTTTTCCTATAAACGGAAAGATAAATAAATTGTATTAAATAAGTTCTATGTGTTTCAAGTACATTAGTAAACCGAAATTGCATTCATGATGTGTTATGCTACTGTGATACAAAAGAAGCGTCCCTTGCACAAAAACACGATTGACGTGGAATACCGTGTTTCAAAATGATTTCAGTTACAAAAATATTACCTTCAGCTTATTTGCACTGATACTGAAATAAAAATGTGTAGTCTTAGGGAACCACATAAAATTGTTATTTTCGAGCTTGTGTGTTCACATGCTATTGTACCCATGATGTTCCTTAACCAGGTACACGTTTAAGGGAAAAATGTGAACCATTTAACAAACTTCTCAATTTACTATTACGCCATAACTTTGAGCTTCGTTGATTCATTTTGGATATTATGTTGGAATTTCTGGAATGTTCTTCAGTTTGTACTATGATTCAATAGAATTTCAAATGGTTTGCATCTGTTAGTATTGCTTAAGGTTTAACAATTTACGTGTTTTGACGCTAGATTATCAAGACTAATGGAAAAAATTAATAAACAGAATAGGAAAATGAAGAAGAATAATCTGTTGTTCTCACAACATATAGATCATATCCTTCTCCTGTATCTCAAAGAATGCGTAAAGCATACAAAAAATCCCACACATAAAACGTGTATTAAATCAGTGGGTAGGGAAGTAGCTTATCACATACATATAATTGCTCAATGGTATTGTCATCTACAGATCTTTCTGCATGCCCATGTGGCTAATCCCTTACCAATCACAATGACGTCGACGAAACTGAGAAATCATGGATTGCACATCTTTGCTGTTAAACATCGTAGATGGTGACTTAGATAAAGCATACGCTTCCAAGAACTATTCATCAATTGAAACATGTAAAAATATTCTACATTTTATTGTATTAGAAATGGATAACACATAATTTACTAGAAAGCCGTGGATGATTTACTATTACATTCTTAATAGTCTCTCAGTGGCGGTTGGTTTCCATGAAAAACCTATTATTTTTTCCATCAAATATTCGTCACTGATTTCTTGCAGCGAAACAGATCGGTAAGCTGAAAAACATTTGCAAAGTTCCTATATTGTAATGAGTTCATTGGTGAATCTTTTGATCAATTATAATTCCAATAAGCAATTTGTATTACTTCTGCACATTCAGCTGCTTGTAGGAGGTGCACATTATTTTTACAGACAGCTAATTCAAACGTTAACATCTTTCGTCCAACAGTAGCTTAACACTGGAGTAAACAACTTTACATATAGAGAAAGTTTCCTTCTGACGGGCACATAATTTTGACTGTATAACATTGTTCAATAAGATGGAAAATGTTGATTTGGACCATCCGCATCCCGAATGAAATTTTTTTTGACTGATGGTTGAAAAAAGGTTCTACAAAATTATCTTTATTTAACTTAGATGGCAGGAAATTCACTTTCTACATATATACGACCCAGTTACTCCAAGGGCCTACTCTATATACATAGAAAAAAATAAAGGAAAATTTTGTTTTTCGGATTTATTGTTCACATATTATTAGTACATAGCGTATACAAAAGTAAAAATGGAGTCGTAGCACAAGTTTGTTGGTATACACACATCGAAGTTTGACTGGTAGGGTACTGTCATGCATCAGCACCATAGACTACAGAATGGTTTTTATATGAGCAAATGGTGCAATATTACTGTTTGTCGCAAAAAATCCTATATAGTCTCCATCATTGGCAAATGCAAGTGATAAAACCAAGTAAGTAATACAGGAAGGAAATATGGGTCAATTCACAGTTAATTCACAAGAAACTAGGAAATAGTTTCATAACCAAACGCGTTTAACTTTGGTCTCCATCATTGCTCGCATCAAAATGGATGAGTGAAAAGAATTAAGTATTTCCATCCTTATCAGATAATAATTTTTATTGGTAATATTTGTCGTTCTTCTAGATCCAGGAGCAAATGCAGGTGAGATCTTTGTGGTTGTTTTCTACCTCCGACACTAATTAGGATATTGATCAACAAGAGTACTTCAGAGAATAGCTTTTGTTTTAGAAGTTCCAACAATTTTTAAGTTTATGGTTATGCGTATTATAGCCTCAACGATTAAGGTATGCAGTTTTAATATGAGACAGTCTTTATAGATGCAGTGGCTATAATTGCATTTGTTTATAATAAGTAATCTTCTATAGTGTCCCTCATGCCCCATCCATATGAAAGCTTTCATAAGACATCAGGCTTCGGAACGTTCCTCCTACTGTTGGCTGAACATCATCAGGGATTTTTAATAAAAGTACAATGACATATCATACTCCAAATGGCTCAATTATATTGCAAATAAAACTTCTTTACCAAAGAAAGTTGAATCTCAGAGCGCACGATGGTATCAACGACGAATTTGAGAAAAATAAACTTTGTAAGACTCCATTAAAAGTGTTCAAAGCGCTTGATAACTTTGCACATGAAACATCTTTCGACGTATGTTATTGCTACGATGTCACAGCGACTGGATGTTACAGCTAGGTAATAACCATTATACCCATACCTTTGCTTCGTTCTTCTTAAGCGGATTCATCTGAATCAGAGTTGTTTTCTCATTATTAGGTAAATGATAGATACACCAACCAATTCACGATTATTGGTGTCTCGGTAGCGTGACAGCTGTTTTTATGGTTAATATCTTGTAATAAAACACTTTCACGTTGGTTCAAATGACTGTGTGTGTATTACCATAGAGCCCTGAAGAGATCAGAGAATGTTTTCTTAGCTTAAGTGAGATAAAATTGGCGAGCGACCTTCAAGTAATCTGTAAAACCAACATATTAGTGGTGAAATGGTGCGCACTAGCAGATTAAACACACGTAACTAACTGACCGATATTATATTCACTGAAAATGAACAAATCGAACGTTTATACAATAATTAGCACATATTTGCGTTTGATAGATGCCTCCTAACCAACAATAAATAAAAAGCACGATTTTTCACATAAACATGTATGCAGCAATGATGTGTCTTAATAATTACGAAATAGTTTAATATTGCTATACTGGGACAAACTAGTGAAATACATTCAATTAATACGGTTTATTCACATCGGATTTTATTGTGAGGGCTTGCCTGATAGACATAATACCAAACTTGTCCGCTTGACCTCTGTTTCACTGTGAAGTAGAGAACAACATGTGGAATGTTAAACAAACAATAATGGCCTTTTGAGCCCTCTTGAAAAGTGTGGATGGAGAGCACCTGCGAATTCTCTCGCAATATTAGTAATTTCCATTTATTATTTTTGCTGCTCTCTAATCCAATTTTTCTTTGCAAGCTATTTGGAGTTACCTCTTCGATGAAAAGCTTTGTCTTATGAGCCGTTTGGAGTTTACTTTCGTAACTCTGTCCTTAATTGATTAGTGTTGGTTGCTCTGTGAACCAGTAGCACCGCAATTAATTTATGCTGCTGTGTGGTTTTTGTGATGCTAATTGTGATGCTGTCTGTGTGCGAATCGATATGTTTGAAGAGGGTGGTCTAGAGAAATTTCTCAATATATTTTGGCAAGTCAATTTTACGTAGGGTTGGAGAAGCTTTTTTACAGCTATACAGGGTTGCAGCTTACAGCAGTTTTTTGGTAAATTAAAATAAAATGTTTACCAAAAAATTGCGTGATCCGAATTCTCAAAGATGTTATCGAAAACCAGTATTATATCTACGAACCACACTTTATTAAACTTACGTCCACAGAGTGGGTTTGGTTTACATGTTGGATTTTGATTCAGCGGACTCCTGGTCGCAATATGAAGATTTTAACATTTTAACACCTGCCAACAATCTCGGTAGGCAATCATCTTCATTTGCTTGTTGAAAACGTAAAGCAAAATAATAATTGTAATTCGTCACCATTGAGCGTTATGCTACAAGCAAGTCAGATGTTATCAATTCATGTTGTCATCTAACGCAGTTTGTTGAAATTTTTGTACCAATAATATTTCAAAGAATTAGAATCGGCTCTTTGAGCCCGTAAGTAGATATTACAGAAAAGTTATCAGGTCATCTGTTGAGCAGCGTTCACTTCATAGAGGTTGCCTCTTCCACTAACAATCGACGATTTTATACTGACATCTAGTCTACTTGTGAAGATTCTAAAATTTGACTAAGACCAATGACCACATCAGCGTTTCCTTTAATTTTGGATACGTGGTCACTGGAAGAACGGAATTGCTAGAAGATGAAACAGAAGTCTTAACCGTGATAGTAGTGTGGTGACAAAATTTTCAACAGTAAGCCAGATGTTTATGTTGCCTCAATCTTTGAGGTGATGCTACATATACTAAAAAATGAGGCATAAATGAACTTGTGGCGAAACAGCTTCTTTCAAATAAAAATCACGATTGTCACTCCTAAAGATAGGATTTTGAGAGGATATACTAGTATTATACACAACCAATATAGGGGCCTGGAATTTCATATGAAAGAGGATTGACAGGTGCTACAGTAGCATACATTTTTTTATCCTCCATGATTATTTCATCTGGTATGGCTACCAAGCTCATGGGACAAATGATATTTTTATTTGATGACAATTGGTTGTTTCGTTATGCATGGGATACTGATTGGATACTTACACCTGGATCCAAAAACGATCGTAATCTATAGCTTTCGACTTAATAGCCCTTTCACAAGGTAGCGGATATTTTGAAAGACCATAGAGGTGTATATAGAACGTTGCAACACACGCCAAGTGACCTTCAAATTAGAGAATGTGATTGTGTCAGTGCACTCATTGACCTTTCTGTTTTGAGAGGCTCTATTGGTGTGATAAATATCACCCTATTTATCTGAAAGTGTAATTAACTTACACACGCCGTCGCACTACAAATAAAAGGGGTTTCCAAATAACGAGTAAACGCAATTATTGGTAGGTTTTCAGTTTCACAGTTCTACAGGGAAAAATCAGTTCAAATTCAATTACGTCATGTAGAAAATCTTTAAACAAATAGAACACAACAGATTTAATTTTTGTAAGTAAACTTTTAACAAACGAGTGCCCGCAGTAATTTCTACCTGGTTAATTGTTTTTCCGAATGTTGAAGATAGATAATTTTTATAAACCATCTCAAAAAGTGCTATTTCGTGTTGTAATATTTAGTTAGCCCTCGGAAGGAAGGAGATGGTGAGTTATACTTCAATGAAGCATTTATAAACGTGGTTCAAATATCAATCTATTTAATCCAAGGTCCCATCAAATAGTTAAAACATTTATTATCAATAAATAAGAATTAAATTCAAAACAGTTGGAGTGTGCAACATCCAACATCCAGACACTGTTGACTCAGGATTAAAGTTTTTGAAGTAATCGTAGGTTATGTTTGAGATAAATAGTAAGTTAATGAACGGTGCTAACACCGTAAGATTCGAATACATTCTAAACGGTTTTCTGTAAAATCTACGCCACATTTGTCACAAAATGAAAGGAAGAATAACGAGTAAACTATATACGTGATGTACTCAAAACTTGTAAACAAAAATCTTGCAATGTAAAATGTTTTGTTTCAAATACCTCCACAGAAGCTGTGCATTAACACTACCAAACCGGTATTTTAGTGATATGCTTTAATGATAAAAATGGCTGGCTACTTAATACATTCGTTTTTAATACTTCCTAGGTTTATTATTCAAGACGATTTGATGTGATTGATCATATTGCATATACGGAATTTTCTAACTTTTTTTTAGCCCAAACGCGATATATGGAAGTTATTTGGGATGTATTTAAAAATTTCTCAATTGGACTTAAACTTGTTAGGTTGAAATAGCGCAAAAATCAATGACATACAGATCCCCTGAATCACGATGTGGGCGACATATGCTTCAGCTAATAAGTAGATCATGTCGGATTTAATTTATACACGCAATGGGATAGACACTATCAGAAGTTACGCATAAAATTATTTGAGTTATAATCACTCCGCATGATTAAGAAGATAGGATAAACTTACAATGTTTTAGCCGGTTTACTGAGTGGACTGGAATTTGATTTCTTCTCTGTAGCAATGTAAACCAATGTTCACATTGCTGTTTTTCAGTTGTTGGACTGTCACTTTTATTTCTGAAACATCTTCAATTATCTTTCTAAAGCATAATACCGCCAGCGTTATTTCCCAAGACACTCGAATAAATGACGTTTTTCAACCATCAAGGAATATATCATGGATTACAGAAGCTAATACAAAAGCAGAAGTTGGTTACAGAGCGCTTGCGGAAATTCTGAATAATATCTGCTCAGCTCTACATAACAAAGAATTCACATGCTTAGGAATTATCAGTGTTGTGTCGAACAAACACTTTTAAGATCATGAAAGCATACAGAAGTATCAAAAGTAAAACTTATTTGTTTCACCTACAGTGGATTCAACCAACATTTATCATTCAATAGATGTATGCCATATAACTGAATGCTTTTCATTGTTTATTTCTGCCGGTTCCCTATATCTTTATATGACGTAAATAAGAGAATTACATTGTCTGAGAGTGCAGCCAAGTCAAGTATATCGATGAAATTTCATTAATCATTTTCTAAAAGATGGATGCAGGAGCACCAGGAATAAACATTTCATATTGGAATACACCCTAATATGTGTAGATTTTACCTATACTCACAAGATTATGCAGCCACTTTAATTTAACAGTACGCGTTGGGTTGATTGAGTTACTTTAAAGACGTGTTTTCTGAAGAGTATGATGAATAAATCACCAGTAACTGTTTGTGATGTTAATTCAAGTTTCAATATAACCAGTTGATCAGATAGTAGAAATTCGAAGTAATCCGTTGATCATCTATGTAACTACAATACCTGCTGCTCAATTTGAGAGCAAAATAATTGTAAGCACTCACTAATAAACCTAAACATAGAGTTCATTATAGATTTCAGCAAACTTGCGTGAAAAATGGTGGATCGTATCGGACGAATTGTTCAGCCTCAGGTTGTAGGAGTAGAAAGACCTACGTTGTCTATGATATTAAAGCTCATTTCTTGAATTTTTCGTTGGATTGAATTTAGATATGGTTGAAGATTGTACCTGTTGACATATTGCGTTGATTGTTTAATCAATTAATTCCCATTCTTAAACTATTTAAAGCAAAGTGGTTTGAGATTGCAGCCAGTTTATTGGCATGTGTCAATATTTGTATTATCACAAAATAAAACAGCATATAAATTTTTTACTAAATAGAAGCCTTCACAAAACGCAATGTTGGTAGATGGATCACCATATTTGAGCACAGGTCCTTTCAAGATTTTCTGCAGTTAATTGGAAATTTTGATTATATCTGAAATCAGTAGCAAAACCTCCCATTCCTCATTATGTTTGACGTGAGCCACCGAAAAATTAATTTCTGGTACAAGAATCATATCCCATATGTTACGTTGTCTCAAGTTTATACTTTAACTCATTGATACGTTCCGTGATGTTTTTAACAAATGATGGAACATAGAACACTGATTAGACTGATGGGTAATGTACCAAACTGTGCAAGCAGCTCCATTAGATTATGCTATTGCACGGGGATTAAATAAATGTAAGAAAATTTTTTAATAAACCAACAACCGTTGATACAGAATAAAGTAAGGGTTTTTATACGCAAGACACTGGAAAATTGCTAGACCGACTTTCCACTCTGACTCCCCTAAACCTCTGTAGAAAGATGTACAGATTTTCGCGAGGCAGCATGGTTCTTTTCTCCATTACCAACAGAAATTCATATTCCTACAACGTTATAATTTAGCAAAAACTATTCTGTGAAAAACCTAAACCGTTAGCACGTTAAGAATTTAGGAAAACGAAACTTACCAAATAAGTGTTGGCAGCGCGTAAAGTGACAAATATAAACCATCATAAAGCTTCCGACATTTTCGTTTTAAACAGTGAATTATTTTATAAAATGTAGATTTGAAAAATTGGAACGTTGTTCAGTTTTTGGGGTCAATATTGTTTAAATTACAGATATCCGAGTGAAAATATTTCTGAAAGCAAAACCAATCTCTAACAACATCAATGAGAATCACAACTGGACTAAAAAATTAAACTAATTACAAATACTACGGTGAAATGTAAGACTGGTGACATTATTTTGTGCATTTCAACTTTTCCCCTGTTTGTTATCCAATTAGCATCAATTTTCCTCTTTATATCTTAAAAAGTTTGATAGCAAGTATTCTAATTTTTATAGTTTACAGCGTATCCGAAGTAACAGGTGAGGCTTGTGTTCCGTTGCAACATTCCACTACTCATATTATCCTTTCTCACAAACTAGTGAAGCCAAATAATAATTTTAGATTAGTGTCTGCTTTTCTTGATCCTGTTTATACTTTTTGATTCAGTTTGGCACTCACGTAAGTTAAGGTATTGTTATTAGATTTCATTCGATGGAAAAATTGCACAAACGAATTAGCCTTTGGACCAAAAAGCTTACTTGCTATTCGCACATTCTCTTCCATCAAGATAATAAACAAACATAATTTTATTGGAAAAAAGATGCTACTATAATTTTCATTCTGACACAATGTTTTTCTCACGATAGAAAGAGCCGCTAAATCGTCTACTGCTCTCACACCAAAAAGAGTAATGTTGATAATTCGGAGAGTCATAATTCACGAGGTGGTTGCTGAGGATTACAAATCCAATTTAATGTCATTTCCAGTTGAAATAAACTGAACAGAGCTGACAAAAAGTGAAAGCTAACTGTATTATAAAAATTCATATCAGTCAGATGATGGTGATTAATTTTTCAAATACGGTACTCAAAAAGTGTTTTAACTTTTTTAAAGTGTGGAAGAAATATCAAGACACAGGTAAGAGAAAAATGATAAAAATGATGAGACTCACTTCTTGTATTACAACATAGGAGGTTAGGAAAACGAATGATCGTACTCATGTTTCTCTGACTATCGACGTAAGTTCGAATTAAGGATCAATATTACAGACGTCTAAGGTCGACATTTTGTAATTATAACTTCGGTTGCCAAAAGCAAGTTACTATTAAACAGAATAAGGAAATCATGAATTTAATCACTGGAAATACACATTCAACCGCATAAGAAATAAGAAATACATTTGGGTCAATTTAAAACAGCACTAAAAACCATCAAAATGTAACGCAATTAGAAATGCACCCTCTAGCTTTAGAAAACAATATTTTCATATTAAAAGAGCTACACACTATTGCTCGTTATTTTGAAATTGTGGAGCACCTCATAAAAATAATGTATTCTTCCGAAAATTTCAAACAATTTCCGTCAAAGTGTTTTGATTAAAATAGTGCCATCATCATGCACACAACAATCACATAACCAGACAGGAGGAATCAAAATATTTAGGATAAAGCACGATAGATAAATAATAATGATTTTAAATGGTAAATTCTGCAGAAATTACATGATTTCGTCCAATTGTGGTTTACCATGTTCCCTTTTTATTTCGCCTTGGCTTACCATATAAATTATCTTTTATGTTATCCCAATATTTAGTAAAAAGACATTCCTCGAAATGTAACAATATTGAGGATGAATCCAAAATTTAACGGGATTTAACGGAAATTTAACTGAATAAATACATATATATATACATCTCATTGAAGATAAGAAATGGACACACAGACGTGGAACCATGCTTTCACCGATGTCCACTTTAGAATAATATTGACCAAAATTATTTATTATTATCGTTTATTATTATCGTGTGCTCTTGTATAGACCTGTGTAACCTAACCATATCTCAGCCCTCTTGTAGCCTACGGGTTGCATGGTAGAATGCATCATAAGGATATGACAGCTATCTGATCTTCTCAAAGTTAAGAAAGTATAATAACCAGTTTCTATTATTCAATAAATTCAAACCATAGAGAAGTTAGTTTCCTTCCAGTGTGTAACTTATTATTGATTAAAATTATTTTGGTATAAAATACAGTCTTGACTGGATAATTTGCCAATAACGTGGTGTTTCGTTAGGAAAATGTGCTCAAGATGTCGAATAATATCGCTTTAAATTTTTTGTTAGTTAATATTATTTCGTTCTCCATCAGAATCGGAAAAATAATATGTTCCTTCATTAAGAGATAAAACTTCTCAACTCACGTAAGTCGATTCTGTTGATGTTGTTTAACATACAAACTAATATTGGTTATCATGGCAATACGATATTTCCCCTTAATCCAACGATGAATATATTTTAGCCAATGACGATTCATGTAAGTTACAATATTTTGTGGTTGTCTTTTTTCTTTTAATTCAGCTTTAAAATGTACAACTATCTGTATAAGATTTATCCTCAACCATTATTTCATATTTTACCAGTGTATGCTGAACTAGAAAAAAGTAAGTAAACATCCCAAATACGGTCATTTGAGAAAAACGTATTGAGAAAAACGTATAACTGCAATTTTTCCACACAACTGTTTTCTTCCAGTAAAAAATGATCTACAAGGAAAAGGTAGAATGTTTGTTTAATAATAATCCATACTTTTTCTGCTATTTTATGACATTTGAACAAGGAATGACGTTTATTGTATCAACACAAAGGTCGTTTGAGTATCAAAAAATTACCTTGTGTTTAAAGAATACTAAAGGGGAATGCAAAGGAAAAATATCGAGGCTCAAATGTTATTCGATGGAGGGTTTCACAATCCTTAAATGTACACAATTGATAAAATAGTTTACAAATTACAATTTTTCAAAGACAGTAATAATATCCCATATTCAGTTTCTAATTTAAAACCTTCTCAGGAATCTTCTTTAATGAACTCAATGTGAAGCTTGTGCTTATTTCACCGACTGCTTATTGTGCTTCAAAGTATACAACGAAATTAAAAGTTTGGTCTTTCGATAACTTGATTGATGATTGGATTTTTAATCACACGCAAACACCAAGATAAGTCAGTGAACATTCACAACTGATTGTTGTTATATTATGGAATGCCAAATGAGACTGCATGCATTGATCTCACTTCATTTGTAAAAATATGCAAAGTAGGTAACAACCTAATTAGTTGAAATGCAAAATATTTGTATCATTCTGTTCACGAGTGTAACTAAATACCTGCAAACTTGAGGATACTGAAAAGGTCAAATAATGGGTTGCCTCACGGGATGATGAGTAATTGAAATGTATGTATCTCCATGTAACATTTTATTTTAGTGAGGCCAAAGTGGCAACAAGGTGAGCTTGATAACGCAGATATCACATTGAAATAAAAACCATTACCGAATTCATAAAGTTCTTTTTTATTGAGACTAACGCAATCTTATTTTAGTAGAAATATGTCCCGGGAAATGTTTAAAATGCTTTCTGTAATCTTACAATTATCAATAATTCAGCTGCAAATAAAATGACTGTTCTACGTTTAAACAAGTTTCTGCAATTGGTTTGGGAATGTTTGATTACTCAATCTTCTTATGCACAGGGCCAGCGCAATTACTGGTTATGTTCTGAAAGATTATGGGTCTTTGGAATGGTTATTGATAATCGTCTCTACTCACGCTATCAATGAGAGGTAGTAATACAATATTCCAATACCAGTATATCAATTTATATGTATCAATATATATTTGGTAAAAAATACTTCCAGTCTGAGTTACTTTGTTTAGAAGACTAAAACATTGTAAATAGAGAAAATGTAATCAATAAAGTTTTTATATTTTCAAAATTTTGACAAGCCATCTACTTCTACATGTCAATTGTGGAAAATTTCGAGAGCAAAGAATTTGTTCAATTTGATTCTTAGATTATATGAATTCTGAGATTATTCAAAAGAGTGGAGGTTCATAAACTCACATCAATAAATGAATTTGTTAA
>JBBHEA010000147.1:0-33529 GCA_038088235.1 Zacco platypus | reverse complement strand
GATGTTTACTATTCTAGGAACGCAACATAAACTGAAATATATTTTTCCTCTCCGATTTCTAACTTTTTGAGAAGGCGAAGCTCTTTTGACTCGTACTCAGCATCCCGATTCCGCCTACTCCCGCCGTTAACAATATCAAATAAAATGCGTAATCAGATACAGGGTGATATATTGTAATTAAAATATACGGTAAACATCAACTGTCCCCGTCACTCTTTGACCTCTTCCGTTTTCATCCTTGTACTATTCATTGGAAAACCAATTGATACTTCTTCGAGCGATAGCCTGGTTTTCTGGTTGTTGGACACAGTAGAACCTGTGGATAAAAAGAGGATTCTTTATTACAGCTTCATATATGTTGACATTACCTGAAAGAGTTTAACGATCGAGATAATTAGGAATGAGTAAATCAATAAGTTATTACACTACAATGCGACCGGAAGGACTCAAAAGGGGTAAAATTTTGTCATTTTATGGGAGCATAAACAGCAACATACGATACGATGAATGCGAAAATACTTGAACCTTCAAACGCAAAAACGGTTCATAAACGCTAACACTACTTGCAGCAACGTGGTCATAACAGCATGCATATAAGCTGTTTCTACTGCAGATGGATAGATATTTATCAATATGTTCATACTATTTTTGCTGTCTGCACACAATTCACTTGCAACTATTCCTGTAAGAATTTAGATCGTGTATTTTATGCGTGTCTCATTCTAATGGGAAGTAAATAATATAATGCAGGAATTAAAAAAAACGCTTACGTTTCTTGACGAGGTTGAGGTGACTGTTCTTGAACGGGGATATTCTGTGAACCACCTCTCCACTTTTGTCTCGGTGGCCGGTTAGAGATCATGAATTATTTCAGTCAAAGTTTGACGTCGCCCGCTGCATTTTATCGTTGTCACGTTCGTAAGACAACCAATTGTGTAGTGCGTCAGTGACATCCTTGTGTGTAATTCCGGCTGTCTTGATGTTAGACAGTGCAGCGCCTGCAGAGAGATGTTAACAGAAACAGGTGGTCAGTAGTGGTGGAACGGTTGAACAACAGTTTACTTAGTGTCAAATTCAATGAATTGAAGAATTCGACGGGAACATCCTTCTGAATATATAGTGCTAAGGAGCTAAACGTTGGGAAGTGGTTACAATTTGTAAAGAATGGTGGTTCGAAAGTGTACTCAAAGGATAATATATAACTCACTCAGAACGGCTCACTGATACAACTGCTACCAAACGAAAGCATTATGTGAACACTGTGCCATCAATTGGTTAGCGCCAGCAAGGATGATAACGGAATACATCTGGAGAATGAAAATGAGCTTATCAGTCAAACGAATGGTTGAAATTAATGAACGAAAGCATTCACTTTAGATACATATTTCTTGTTTACATTGCGGTTAAACGTCCGTTCAATCGGTTAGCAGAAAGAAGTTCCGGTCAAAGGGAGTCGAATACACTTACTAGAGATATACTAGAGAGAACAAGAGAGAGTGGTTGAACAAGTTCATTAAATGTCTAATTTCGGTGAACGAAGCAATTCTATAGATACTATAACAGTTGTTTGCATTCTTACAATGTATACAACCATACGAGCTTACCGTTGCGAAGTGGACGCAAATTAGAAACTGTGGTTTGAAAGCGTAATAAGGCGATAATAGTTTCTCACGTTGAACCGTTTCACTGACAACTGCTGCCAAACGGAGTCATTGAGTGAACTCGAGTTCAGGTCTGTGCTAAATCAGACTAGCACCAAAAAAGATGATAACGGAATATCTGGAAGACAAAAACGAGTTTATCAGTCAAACGAACATGTAAAATAAGCGGATAAAATGATCTACATGGAGATAACAGTTGTATACATTCTTGCAATACATGCCGCCATACGAGCTTAACAATTGGAAAACTGTATTCGAGAGAATAATTACGCGATGAGTTTCTCACGTCGAACGGCTCCAATGATAAAAAAGCTGCCAAATGCAGTAATGGTCATTCTCATATCTTCAGAAATAAATATTATTATTATCAGCGACTCCGTACCCACTCTGGCTTACACCAGTAACGATGATAAAGAAATATATCTTGAAAACGAAAACGAGTTCACGAGTCAAACGCACTCGTAAAATTAACGGACAGAATGATCTACTTGGAGATAAACACTCATATTTTACTTCACGGTGAAATGGTGTGTACAATCGGATAATAACAAAGCTTCGGTTCAATGAGAGTAAAATGTACTTACTCAAAATATCCAGGGGTGACCAAATTTATGCATTTTCATTACTGAAATGAAGATATTGTAGTTGTATCATACAAGTACGACCCACTTCAAGATTGACGGTATCTAAGTAAGCTGCTGGAGTATACTTGCATTACCAGAACGTTGGTAATGGAATAAATTGGTCGCAGAAGTCTTCACGAAACTACGAGGCCAACCAAAACAACATATTGGGGAGACGCTAATTCTAAGGTGTATCATACTATTAACACCCTTAAACGGGTTGGTCTTATGAAGAACAGTAAATTGAAATACCACCAGCGAGAAACCTGTGTCGAATTGAAAACCATCGCAGTAGATACAGGAAAGGAAACTATGGTGAACTCACAATGTATGCAAAACCAACAACAACCATCGACTGTGTACTGACCGTGCCAAATAGGGCAGCTTAAGTCGCACTGCTATGAGTGTAGTGTGACAGCCCTGCTGCTACAGTCGGATAGTTAGTGCACTCCCATTGGACCATCCCTGTTATCAGCCGCTAAAGTTCAATTGACGTAACAGGACTCATTGGAACACTACAGTCAACCAACAACATAGGTAAAATCAAAAACAACTGCTAACTAACTGTGCAAAATAGGGCGGGCTTGACCGTTCTAACCCCTACAGTCATGGTGGATCCGTTTTTCGCAGTCACATGATTAGTGCACTCTCATTGAAGATGAGTTTAACGATGCAAATTTCTCTCATACAGTCATGGTCGAGCTGTTCGGGGGCAGTGAAGTTCAGCAGGTAAGTTATTGTGACAGTGCATGCCTGACAGATGCCGACAGGATCTCCCCGTATTGGTCTGTTAAATCGAGCATGAAAGTGCGTACGTGAAACCGGGACTGGGTTAGACGTTAGAAGCATTATGATTGGCAGTTAAGCTTGGCCAGAGCAATGCCAGATTTTGGCCGGAATGGCCGATACGGCCATGTGTTTACTGGGGTGCTACCTTTCAACCAAACGATTGGGTTCGTATCCAGACCCCCGATCAGCCCTAGAGTTACATGCCTTATATCCTGCTGTCATGTGTCTTTGATATCTAGGGTCGGCTTTGCTAGATGAGATTCAAGGATTGGTGCTTCAATACGTGACTTCACTCGCAGCTAAATGCACAACTGTTCTACTACGTATGCTGTCTTTCCAGCTTCTATATATTTCAATGAACCCCTGAAATTTCTTATTTACTGACTCACTCACCTGTATCTTCCTAGACTGTTACCGTCTCTTCTTAACATTCTTTCCAAATTACCTTAAGGAAGGCTGTGGACACGTATTTGTCTTTATCCGAGCAACCTAGTAAACATGCCGGATCCGGCACGTTCTGGCCACAATCCGGCAACGTTCAGGCCATTAGACAAATGCCAGATCCAGCCCCGGATCCGGCAACGATCTGGCCATTGTGGCCATTTTGGCGACTTATGGATATAATAATAACAATATTTATTTCCCACTCGGGGAGCACGCCTAAATGGGCATGATCATGTTTGTACAGAAATAAAATATTCTGGAACAGAAAGGTTTACAAAAGTTTGATAATAATAAATAGTCGTTAATTCTGAACACAAGATTTTCGGCTCGATCAAAGTTCCGCAGAGAATTCTGAAGTAAAAGTGTCCAAAAACTGTAAGGTACCACTTTGCAAAAAGCAATAGTTGATAGGAAAAGATATCTGAGCAAGCAAAGTTTAATATAGTCATACCCGGATTCCCATAACAGTGTGGTAGAAAGTAGGAGTCCCATCGTGTCCATGAAATAAGCGCGCCAGTTTCAAGAGAGAGCGGATTTCAAGGACGAGATGAAGAAGGGAGTCAAAAATTTCCGCTTTGAGTTCCGGTTTTCTGATTGATAGAGAGACTTTACTTGATGCAATGAATACGATTTTTCGGTCTTCCTGGTTGTTTAACCAAATTTACCACCCGGAGATGTTCTGGATATCGTTTCATTGTGGAAACGTCCGAAGGTAGTATGTTTTTTTGTGGTACGATTTTTGATTTGTAAAATTCAAATATATATTTCATCTTTAAAAAGCGTTCTGTTGAGGAATTGCGCAAATATTTTGTCGTACATCGAGGTAGATCAACGCTTGGAAAACGGTTGACGAAATCGTCTCTTTTTTCAGGTGGTGGTTCCGCCTGATGTTAAAACATCGCTTTGACCCACGGAGCGATTCTCAAAGGTAAGGATAGATAGGTGAGCTTTGTGAGATAGCGTTCACACGGTCGGGGGGTCCCTCGGAGCATTGTATGAAGGAGAAAGGCAGTAGTTGGTGATTAGATCAGATAAGACATCTGGAGTGACAGTAACATTAATAATAGATATGATTATGAAACAACCACACTGGCAGGTTCCAAATTGACGGGGTCATGAAGCATAGTAAGAACGCTAAGCTTGATAAGTTGTATAAGCCTAGGTGGCAGCATATTGGTATAAACATAAAAATAGAGTGGAGAACCATTTCAAGGGTCGCTCTTAGAAAGGGCAAGCTAGCTGTGTACACGTTCTAAGTTGATAGAGATCACAGTATCTATATATATATATTATATATATCAGCTAGCAAGACAAGAATGAAATTGTTGATAACGAAATCCATTATAACCAGAATGAACTGTATCCAGATAAGTAGGCAGTTTCTAAGGTTAACATTCAAAAGGTTTTGAGATCGTCATGAGTATGCAGTCAAAGTCTTCAAGCCGTGATTAGATGCCTCCTATCACTATGCAGACCAGATACATAGGTTCGATTCTCAACATGCGTATGCTGTGAACGTTGTTCGGATTATGGCGCAATAATAGTTACCCAAACCGACCAGAAGTAAGAAAGTTTGAAGTAAAAGGTAGGTCGAAGCATTCAGCATGCACTGATAGAGCAGCGACCGAGTGAGATTGCACAATAATAGTTACCCAAACCGACCAGAAGTGTAAGAGTTTGAAGAAAATGGTAGGTCGAAACATTCAGCATGTACTGATAGAGTAGCAACCGTGTGAGATTGCAAAGAGAGGCAGAATGAAGTGATGGGAAATAGAAGCAGCTTTTCTATAGGCGAAGCATCTATGGTGTACGTCCTGAAAGCAGCATAGCTCCACAAGGCCAATACACCTTACGCCGCTGCAGCCACAAGACAGCCACAAGGTAGACACGGCAAGGTTTAGGCATACCACAACATACGAAATTGGCACTGCTCCATGGGAAGCGTACAACACCGGCTTCTGCTGCGATCTCTGTTATATATATTTTTTTGTCATAGCTTTCTGATACATAGCACCTCAAATTTGTTCCAGTACCAACATAGGCCTTGGCCTAACCGTGGGAGGGTACCACGTATGCACCAGCTAAGCATGAACCGAGGCATAGCCCACATCATTATTGGGGATCATTTGATCTTTCAAAACATGTTCAAGGGTGAACTTACGAACCGTCAACGGCTTGGTGTATCGGAGATCGAGTAATATGGTGTTGATAGCAGGCCGGTGGGCAGCTTATACACGGTAACAGTACAGCATTACACCACAACAAACCAGTAGCAAGCAACCAAGACTCATGTACTAGCTTGTCGGTGTCAAGTAGGCTTACAGAGTTACAAGAAGCATTAGCAGTATGGCACGAGCAGATTAATGAAGCAATTCATGAGCGAAACACCAAGGTGGTTACTAATAGTAGGCTGCTGAAAAGTTTTCATTGGCATGAGAGATCAGGGAAAGCTAATGAGAAAAAAAAGTTAACGCCGGAGCAACAAAGCGAGGTCACATTCATATAAGCTGGCCAATCGCCATGGAACTGTAGAAACAGTAATTCCTGATACCCTAGCTTTCCTTGTTGACAAGAGGAGTTGCGTTCCAATACAAGCTAGACTCAGACGGCATCTCATGACAGATCTTCTAGGCTAAGTGCGCCAACGCAAATGTTTTAGAGTTACCAGAACGGGTGCTTGAAAGTATGGTACTTCGGAGGTGACATTGAAGGCGGTTCCAAATACAAGAATATACGGTAAAGAAGGGGTATGCGTGGAATCCCTGTTAACTTAAAGTTTGTGTCGATCAACTTTCCTTACGAAATAAGTACAAACGCGAACTGTTCGAAACCCACTACCATTCAAAATCCTAGGAACGCATCATAAACCTGAAATATATTTTTCCTCTCCGATTTCTAACTTTTTGAGAAGGCGAAGCTCTTTTGACTCGTACTCAGCATCCCAATTCCGCCTAATCCCGCCATTAAATATATCAAATAAAATGCATACTCGCCTACAGGGTGCTATATTGTAGTCAAAATATACAGTAAACACCAACTGTCTCCGTCAATCTTCGACCTCCTCCGTTTTCATCCTTGTACTATTCATTGGGAGACCAATTGACACTTCTTCGAGCGTCATTCCCAGTTTTCTGGCTGTTAGACACAGTGGAACCTGTGCATAAAAAGCAGATTATCTATTAAAGCTTCATATCTATCGACCTTATCTGACAGAGTTTAACGATTCGAGATAATTAGGAATGAGTAATTCCATAAGTTATAACACTACGAGGTGTGCATCCATGCAACCGGAAAGATGCAAAAAGTGATAAAATTGTGTCATTTTGTGGCAGCATAAACAGCTACATACGATGCGATGGATGCGAAAATACTTGAACCTTTCAACACAAAAAATGGCTGACAAACGCTAACACTACTTGCACCAACGTGGTCATGACAGCATGCATGTAAACTGTTTCTACTGAGGTTCTTTCACACTAAATACGACTGAATTTGACGCCCCTACTATTCATTCCAAATAGAAACTGTGACAAGAGACAATTCTACCATTTTGTCACTCAGTGCTTATGGATCTATAGATTGATAGATATTTATCAATATTTTCATACTGTTTTTGCTGTCCGCACACAATTCACATTGCAACTATTCCTGTGAGAATTTTGATTAGGGAATTTCATGCGTGCCTCATGCTAATGAGAAGTAAATGTTATTATACAGGAATTAAAAAACGCTTACGTTTATTGACGAGGTTGAGGTGACTGTTCTTGAATGGAGATATTCTGTGAACCACCTCTCCACTTTTGTCCTGGTGGCCGGTTAGAGATCATGAATTATTTCAGTCAAAGTTTGACGTCGCTGCTGCATTTTATCTTTGTCACGTTCGTAAGACAACCAATTGTGTAGAGCGTCGGTGACACCCTTCTATGTAATTCCGGCTGTCTTGACCTAAGACAATGCAGCGCCTACAGATAGATGTTAACAGAAAGAGGTGGTCAGTAATGGTGGAACGGTTGAATAACAGTTTACTTAGTTTAAAATTCAATGAATAGAAGAATTCTGCAGGAACATTCTTCTAATGTATAGTGCTAGGGAGCTGAACATTGGGAAGTGTTTACAATTTTTCCACGCCTGCTGATAGATTTTCCACTGGTTACGACAGCCTACGTTGGTAGCACACAGTTCAGCACGAGTAGCCATTAATGGCAAACATTCAAGTACCGCGTGCCTTTTTTGAAATTCTTTAAAGTTTTCTACTGAGCCTAGAGCACTCAGTTGCCTCCCAGCTAAGTATTCCTTTTTGTAATTCTAGACTACCAGTAGCTATATATCTTTGTATCATTTTAACTTTAGCAATCATAACGTGTTTCTTTATACCTACCATATGGATGCGCTAACAAATTGGTGTTTACAATCTGCTCCCCCTTATCCCCAACTAGTGATATACTAATATAGTTATACCTAGTGTCATTCTAACCGTTTCCATGCTTTCTTTACTTCCTACACTGCTCGGAGTGCATCCAACCAGCGGAAGGAATTCATACGAAAATGAATTTCAAAAAATCGTACTGAAAAAAACATACTACCTTCGTCATATACATTGGACGTCTCCACAATGAAACGATATTCAGAACATCTCCGGGTTGTCAAATTGTTCTAACAACCCAGGAATACCGATCAATCGTATTCATTGCATCAAGTAAATTTTCGCTATCAATCTGAAAACCGGATCTCGAAGCGGAAATTTTTTGGCCCATGTTTCTTCACCTCGACCTTGAACTCTGCCCTATTTTGAAACTGGCGCGCTTATTTCTTGGACACAATTGGACTTCTAGTTTCTACTACACTGTTATGTGAATCTGGGTATGACTACATTGAACTTTGATTACTCTGATAACTTTCCGATCACCAAACGATTTTTTGCTTAGTCTTATCTCACAATTTTGGACACTTTCACTCTAGAGTTCTATGCGAAACTTTGATCACGCTGAAAGACTTGTATCTCATTGAACAAGAATTAACGATTATTATTATTATTATTATTACTTGCTTCACCATTCTATCTTTTTGGGCTGTTTGGGTTTACTTTACTATCTGTTTAATTTCCAGTCAGGTTTTCAATTTTGCTTGACAGTTCACGCTTCTTAAGCAGCATTTTTTTTATTGCTGTAACTTGCTGATCTTGCCCTCGTGGCAAGTTCTCACTTATGAGAAATAAACATTATTATTATTAATATTATTAATGTGGTTCAAAAGTGTACTCAAGCGGAAACTTTAACTCACGCAGAACGGCTCACTGATACAACTGCTACCAAACGGAATACCTCTGGAAAACGAAAATGAGTTTATCAGTCAAACGAACAATTGAAATTTATGAACAAAAACATTCACTTTAGATACATATTTATTGTTTACATTGTGGTGAAATGTACGTTCAATCGGGTGGCAAAAGAAGCTCCAGATCAAAGGGGGTCAAATACACTTACTCGAGATATCCTGAAGAGAAAATCGTGGTTGAATAAGTTCACTAAACATCAGATTTCGATGAACGAATCAATTCTACAGATACTATGACAGTTGTTTGCATTCTTACAATGTAAACCACCATAAAAAGCTTACAGTTGCGATATGGACACAAATTGGAAAACTGTGGTTTGAAAGAGTAAATCCCGATAATAGTTGTTCTCACGTTGAAAGGCTCCACTGACAACTGCTGCCAAACAGAGTCATTGAGTGAACTGGAGTTCAGATCTGTGCCAAATCGGGCTAGCACCAGCAAAGATTATAACGGAATATCTGGAAGACGAAAACGAGTTTATCAGTCAAACGAGCATGTAAAATAAGCGGACAAATTGATCTACTGGAGATAATAGTTGTATACATTCTTACAATGTATGCTGCCATACTAGCTTACCGCAATGAAGTGGACACCAATTGGAAAATTGTGTTTCGAAAGAACAATTTACGTGATAGGTTTCTCACGTTGATCGTCTCCACTGACACAACAGCTGCCAAATGGAGTCCTTGTCATTCTCATTTCTTCAAAAATAAATAATTATTAATAACTCCGTGCCAACTCGGGCTTACACCAGTAAAGATGATAAAGGAATACATCTCGAAAACGAAAACGAGTTCATCAGTTATAACTGCGTTTATAAACGCACTTGTAAAATTAGTGGACAAAATGATTTACTTGGAGATAAACATTCACTGTTTACTTCACGGTGAAATGGTATGTACAATCTGATAATAAACAAAGCTTCGGTTTAATGGAAGTAAAATGAACTTACTCGAAATATCCGAGTGACCAAATTTATGTATTTTCATTACTGAATTGAAGAGAATACTAAATAATGCAAACAACGCATGTGAATATAAGGTACCTGCATTATCTCGTTTATTTACACTGTTATGCGTTTCGTAGAGATTGACTTCACGGTGGTTTATCTCAGTGTTACATTCAGTGACAGAAAGTATCGTTGCTGAATAACAATAATCAAGTACGGTTAAATTCATGAGACGATGTGTTTACTGTCTACTGCAGATTCTTTGCGAGATCGGTACTCCGATGCCTGTGTACTGCTTGGTCCAAAAGCTTGAATGGTTCGGGCAACATGAGCTGCATACCGCTCACGGCTCTTACGGTGTCAGTAATTTACTGATGAGCGATGTAATAATGTTCGTTTTGGTCGCACTTTATCTGAGGTGTCATAAAGCATGGTACAAAAATTCAGCTTACCAGACATTCCAATTGTTTCCTGTATAAATTATTTGAAGTATTGAACAGTTGGAATGGGTATAAAAAGGATGCAATCCACTAGTGAGCATAGGTTTGCTTTCGCTATAAGTCGGGAATTTGCGAGTGAAAATCCAGTTCAGGTGTACAATGCTGGTCCTTCGGCTGGTGTTCTGCACTGGTGCTAACTGAGTGGCTGACTGAAGCACCCATGCTTCCATGTTGTCAGCCGCTATAGTTCATTGACGTTAACATGACTCATTAGAACACTAGTCAACCCACAATATGTGCAAAAACAAAATGACGGCTTACCAACTTCGCCAAATCGGGCGGCTTGACCGTAATAATAATGTTTATTTCTCAATGACTAGCTCCAATGACTAACTCTCAATGCTAACTCCTACGGTCCATGGTGGATCCGTTTTTCGCAGTCAGATAATCAGTGCACTCTCATTGAAGAGGGGCTTAACGATGCAAATTTCTCTCATACTGTCATGGTCCAGCTGTTTGGGGGCAGTCAAGTTGAGCGGTGAGTTATCGAGACAGCGAATGCCTGACAGACGCCGACAGGGTCTCCTCGTATTGGCCTGTTAAATTGTGCGTGAAAGTGCGTGCGTAAAACCGGGACTGGGTTAGGACATTAGAAACATTATGATTGGCAGTTAAGCTTGGCCAGAGCAAAGCCAGATTTTGGCCGGAATGGCCTATACGGCCATATATTTACTGAGAACCTGAAAAAATGATACAAAAAATTGAAAGTGAACATCGAGTTTGCATAATGACCAGGGGGCATCTAACTACGGTCTGATGACTCCGACTGCATACTCACGACAACCTGGGAAACTTTAGACCGTCACCCTTAGCTTTCTGCTCGACTAATCCGGAATGCACAGACATAAATCTGCCTATATCAAGGGTACACTTCCTTTTAATTTTGTTCTACTTATGCTGGTGGATGTCTCTAGTTTATTTATTATTATTAGCCATGGCATGTCCTGTATATCATACAAGAACGTCAATCTCAAAATGTAACACGAACACCCCGCGCAAGTTTGAGCTTTCATTCGTTTCTTCTACTTTTCTCGCGTGTATGAAATACGCTTCTCGAGTCCGTACAGCCACTTAGTAAACGTAAAATTTCCGGGAACTCCTTGAGCTCCTTCAATAATAATAATAATATTTATTTCTCAAATGGGGAGCACACCCAAGTGGCATGATCATCTTTACAGAAATAAAATATTCTGGAACAGAAATTTTCTCAAAGGTATGAAATGAATAAATAAAAACATAAATAGCAAACGATCCTCGGCGAAGAACAAGTAGAAATGGCACAAATGATAGCCAAACCGACCATTTTAAAGAAGGTAGTCCACGACAAGAAAGAAAGCGACAGATAACACACCAATAGACTTAGATTGTCAAAGCCATGCACCAAAATGGTGTTTAACTGAAAGATTACTATTAGTTTGTTTATATGCATCAATTAATCTGTACGCCGCTGGGGATAGAATTGGTACCGGAAAGGAAATTGATTCGAAATGGGTTACGAAATAGTGGCAACTGGGTAAGAATCAGGGCAGTTAAATGATGTAACTTGCATAAAGCGTAATCACAGTCCGCTGAGACATTGCATCAGCAAATGCAATGCTTGGTTGGGCTCGATGTTCACCAGATGCACGAACCACAACTATTCCTACACCATTTTATTAGTTTTGATTCGAACTGAAATCGTTGATGTTAGGGATGCCCTAGGATTGTGCCTAAAGCAACAGCAAGCCAGAGCAATTGGATTGGAGGACCAATGAATGAGGACACTGGAATTACTTCAGCGGTAGCAGCCCAGTAGCAGTCCTTACCAACGGATAGGTGGGATACTCGGGTCTGAGATGTTGGGAAAGAGAGAGATTTCGCAAACGGAATCAGCATGCCAGAATGATTGGATTGGAATACCAAAGAACAAGGACACTGGAGTTACAACGGATAAGGGGGATACCGTGTCCTTGGTCATCAATTCCGGGCTGCGTACACAAAGGCGTAAGTCTTCATCCTACTATTGTAACAGTCAAGTACTCCAAAGATCCGTGTTAATTTCTATCCAAGCCTGGAACGTGCCACGAGGTACATTCATGCCTGGTAAGTAAGTTCACGAGCTGGCTCGTCATGACATGTACATAGAGCTTTCTTTGCTATCGCGTATGCTCCGTTTGGCAAGGGTATGGAAACGAAAACAAGTGATGAACATTGAGCAGCAGTAGATATGGGAAGATTGGCAGATGAAGCTAATAAATAAAAATTAAAAAAAACGCTATCCTCGTAGTAAGGTTAAGATCGAAACAATATAGGCTACTTCTCTATGCGGTGAAGCTAGGGTGAGGGCTTCATCATTCCTCAAGTAGATAGATAGTATATCCTCAAAGCAAGTTTCCTTACAAGTGGACTGAAAGTGGGGTCTAGTGACATTCCGAATTTGCAAAGTGAAAGACAGGTAATGGGGAAGGTATATATCATGCGACAGCCTACCAATCTAGAATTATTGAAGATTATATGTAGAATCTAACATTGACTGTAGTAGTGTTATGCTTGCAATACATAGTGTTAGTGAACGCTAAATATATCTCATCTCAATGCAGCTATGTTTGTTCTGAGACAGAGACAGGAGATGCAAGATCAAGGAAGATTAATATTTATGAGTGGAAGAAGATGGTAACGGAGGTACATTAAGATACCCAGATAGCTGCCAAAAGTATGCACTCAGTCTTCTGACCTTACTTGGATGCTTTAATGAACACGATGCTAGCAAGACGCCAACTGTCCATTTTTACAGGCACATCGGATGTATGCGGCATTGGATTTTCATCGCGATGCCAAACCGGAGGGTTCCTTATGGTTGTAGGAGAGGAATTTTAGAACGATAGGTCAATATTTAGTGAGACAAGAAGTAGTGTGAGAAATAAGAAGAGTTTCTTGTTTGTGAGAAAATATACAGACATAAGAATGTTGGAATGAAAGACAGACAACATGCAGGAACAGTTTTGAGGTTAGGGTACAGTGAAAATTGCAACTGTAGAACATTTTTTTACAACAGTTGCAAACTGATAAAGTCTGAGACCCTAAATGGCATCACACTTTAACCAGTAGACTGAGAATAATGGACGTAAAAGCAAACCTCAGCGGTAAATGGACTATAAATCAGTCATCACGAAGGTTGGAAACTACAAGTAAAAATAGTTCCACACCCTCCCTAGTTCTTCACTGCTTACTTCATCATTCTAACTCTGGTTCTTCCTTGTTTTTCGCTCTATGTCCTTCTGACACCCAAACTCAATTATCACGCATATTCTTCTACTCATTTCGTAATTCTACTTGATCTTCACTCATTTTCGTACACCATTCGAGATAACTTGGCTGGCTACGTGCCCAAGAATATCTACTGGACACGTTCTGGGTCTTCCTTGGTCATTAACGTTGTTTGGACGCAACGCAAAGAATAATTACTGATTGGAAAATAGGAAAACAAACCTAACATGACTGATGGGTCGTCTTCCACACTGAAAACTTCCTACTATAACATATGCCCTATTGTTCCACCTCTACTGCGTGATGGTGGCACAACTGCTTTCAACGAATCAATTTATCCTCACTTACCTGTTGAGAACCCCTTCTGGTTTCAACATGACGTTCTAACATGAGGCCGAAACACTCTTCGAAAAATAGCACGAAATTGTTTACCGTTTTTCCAGGCAGCGGATCACCATCGATGTTTTACAATGTATTCCTAATATCCATACAAACGATGGATGATTATTCATGAATACCGGAGAAATTCTGCCGCTTTGACGCTTCATTTGATATCCATGCCTATTGAATTACGAACGGCAAAATTATTTGTCGCCAAACGGACAGAATTACGAACGGTCCCCTTTATAGCAACGCCCGATTTCTTCGACGAACCACTATCTCAGGCAAGTGGTGCTAAGCAAACTTTTTTTCATTACCTTGACTTTCAGTTCACGTTCGAAAGGTGTACCGTTTTACCGCCTGTTCATGAACGATTCTCTATTAGGACATCTGAACTTTGCCCATAACGCCTTTTTATGATCATCTTTTCGTAAAATGTCTAATTCTGCACATTTTATTGCTGTATTGTATTAATCTTGGCCCTGTAGCATGTTCTCATTCGATGTGCGATAATAAATTATAATAATTATTATTCATCTTTCCTTACTTGAGCTTTCACTATAGTCTATCCACACAAATATTTCTTCACTTGACTTTCAGATGGGGTAACTGTTTTTAAATGGAGTCTAGCTTTGAACATCATCTGATCATCTTGCCCGACGCGCATACCAAAGTGGTTATGCCCTTGGTTGAACTTCGTTAGACTGTCGTAGCGTAAATACATACGGTTTTCAATTCATTATTACGTAAATATATCTCAGATAGGTCTCAGATGTAGATCTTTCAAGTTTCCCTGGGTGTATATTCGTCGTAGCGTAACATAGAAGAACTTTGAAGTGCGAAAATCTTCGTTGTAACAATTTTTTTCAGATAGCCCCCATATTTTTTCTAAAGCTTCATCGTCATCCAATGTCCTACTGCACTTGGTAAAATGGATTAAAAACTGCCTTCGATTGGTAATTTCTCATCCCATTGCATGCACACAATAATGTGTGTTATCATGTGATTAGGCAAACAAACTCCTGTTAATGCCATGTTTTGACAGTGTTAACCGAGATGGAATGTTTAAAGCCGTTAGAAAAGAACTCATACCTTCAAAACTCATCAGGCTACTGCGAGTATACTATACTGACCTGTGTGCGACTGTCCAAATAACAAACTGTTGATCTGCATCTCAAGATCGACATGGATGGAGACTCACCATCAACAATTGCCGTAGTTCATCCCATACAGCCGCCTACGACCTGCGCAAACGCAATGGGGCAGCGACTAACGGGAGATGACGATGACTTATTTCATGTTATACTCCATCAAAAACTATAATACATGAGACATACAGTGTCATATACCCTTTCTAAATACCAAAGCCAAACATAATCAAGGAAGATCTATTTGAAGTGTTTGAAAATGGTGTCCGCACGACATGTGCCTCACGAGTATATGCTTTTATTTCGGTATTTGGAATCTCCAGAAGGACGTTTCTCAACAGATTCCAGGAAACGTATTCAGTATTCGTTATTGAAGGCAAAGGGATGATCCTGATTGAGCCCCTTCAATTCTTCTTCCAATGAAACCACGCGACAAAAAAAATCTTCTTCCTCACAGTACTGCGGTAGCTTTCTTCGAGCATCAAAGTAAAATGACCCATTTCAAGTAAATTTAAGGATTTTTATCTCACACCTTCTTGAAAAGTGAAACTGAAGTATTTTTACGTTCGTCCTTGAATATGACCGAGTGGTGACCTTCAGTACCCTCTCCAGTTATTCAAATTAACTGATTGTAGCGCACAGTACACAATAGGAGTTTATTCTGTGTAAGTGTTCGTATTTCGATTCACGTTCCTTACTGGGCTTCTTCTCATAAGGTATTTAATCTTCTTTCCTCCACAGGATTCACTGTGTAACCCTTTATGAAAACCCAATCCAACTAAATATCCATTCCACCCGCGCTACATGATACCACATGTTACCGATGTTGTGGTAGTATGCTAGTTTCAGTGAATTTGTTTTCTATCGAGCCTAACGATAAGTAAACGCTTCATTCGCTCTGTTATTCCATTGAATCATTGTGGGAAGTATGACCAACGTTTGGTTGTGCGGTTGCGCTATAAATCCACTGAACACCTAATTTGGTTGCGCTCTTGGCTGTCACTTCATGATTCCTCTATAACTCACTGAATGGCTATTGTACTGAATTAAAAACCCAATAGCCAGTGTTTAGCTGGTTTATACTTAGGCCACAATGGCCTTAAGGTATGCGCCAATCCTCAGGTTCTAGGCTGCGTCCCGCTACCAAGATTTTGTGTGCTCCGGTTCAGGCTTGAATGAGCAGATGTTTCAAGCCTCATACTACCTGCAAATTGCATGGCAGCGAGAATCGAAAGGACATAGAAGCCTCTGTAAGTTTTTTGTTTCTATACGTAGTACTTCGAATTGAAGGATAGCAAAAAACACTTTTTATTATAGCCGTTTTGGAATTATTTCTTCCTAAATGTTCACGTTGAGCCGGGTCACCTTTTTACACGGCAACAGACATCAATTCTCGGTCACTAGGCTAGTTCAGTATGTACCTGGGAAGTTAATTGATTTCTGTCCATTTTTATTAACAAAACCAGAGAAATTACGGAGAAAAAGAAGACCCATAGTCAGAGGCCCCTTGTAAAAAACCAAAACAAATTACGGAAAAATGGTACAAATCCATATATGCTTCGGTGAAAGAGCGGCATTCCAACCCAGGGGCTTGGAGTGGCGAACCACATAAGGCTCCTTTAGGTTGGGCGGTGGTTCCACTCCTGGCTTCAGCGTTATCTGTCTATCACCTTTCCTAGATCCAAGACTGCACCGTTTCTGCTTGTGTCCCTTTCTCAGAGGCGCTATTGTTGATGTCTCCATGGATGTAAAACTTGGTGAATTGAAGTGTATTTGCATAACTTTTCGTTTCATTAATACAGCTCTCCCATGACGGACCGTGTAGGAAGGTCGCGTGCGTTTGGCAAAGGCACTGTTATCTACGCCACTGACGGTGCATTGAACTGTTTAGCTGTGAACCCCAAAGCAGAGCTTCTGGCAACAGCTGGTAGAAATGTTTTCCACGTGCTTTCTATACATGCAGATAAATTTGTCGCCGTGAGTTATGTATACTTCTTCGGTTGTGTCCACTTATTTTCGGTCGTTTCTTCAAAACGGCTCTTGGCTCCTAATTAACTGCTTTTCCTCTCATAGCAGGCGAGTAAATCGCACTTCAGTAAAGATAAAACGAAGAAGTGCAACAAAAAGTTTAAAAGGCCGCTTGTATATTTGGTTTAAGCTTTGAACTCGTCTTCCTCATCCGTTTGAGCTATTATACTAGTTCTCAAGCACTTGATATGTTAACCAATCAAATTCCATGTTATAGGGACCTTTGCTATGTGATGATCGTTGTCCATGATGTCTGCATCACTTCGTTTTTTCCGAAATCCAATGGCTATCGCATACCTTCAACGCAAACTTTGTACGCTGTTTTATTTGTTGAGTTGTTGCGAGCTTTTTAAGTTCCGCCCGTACTCACTCTTCTGTGTTGTAGCTATTATGAAATCCGCTTTTTGACGTCGGGGTGGCAAAACAAAAAGCGCGTTCCATACAATAGCCGAATCCCTTGATGCTTTCAAACAAGCAAACTAAGACTGTCATTTCTGTTGTGCAACTAGGATTTACCATCAAGCCTTCATTGTCTACTTCTTTCACATTCCTTGATGGAATAACCTGCATTGGTAAATTTAGACCGCTAACCGAAACCCCAAAATTATTTACTAGATATTGCATACTTTCTATGCTTATTATACCATAAAGTACATGAACGATGTCGTACTTCCGAGTTATATTTTCTTAAGCATATAAACGTTTTACATTTTGGAGTTTTAAAATCCTTTTTGAAGACTGTGTTGGTCCAAGGCAACTGGGTAGGAGAACCGTCTAGCTGAGTCGATAGATTTTGTTACTTTGGTATCTACATCTTTGCTGATGGGCAAATTAAAGGTGGAGTGCAAACAATGCTTGTTTGGTCTTCAACAACTTATGCCATCTGTGACGCCGGCGCGATGTCCGACAGATGATTAAGGCGTGAGTTTACACTACCACTGTACCACCGTTTCTGTTGGACTATGTGGAAACCTGGCCGTCTAGCACAAGGTAAATGAAGACTGTTGGTGATCAAGCACGTCTTTATATGTAGCGCTGTACCTAGCACTGGAAGCTAGGTAGTCGATGCAAGGCATGGGGCTGCATGTGGAACCGCTATATGGTTCGATGGTTAGGATATGTATTGCACCTTTCCTCGAATAGACTCTTCCCGATGTGTACTGCTCGCTAAGATGGGTAGTGATTGGTATCGGATTAAAGAGGATGTCCATGACGTGGCAGACAGGTATACAAATTTACTTTCTGGACTGAGTTCCGTGGGGTTGTAGGACTATCAGCATGGACTGCAAATGATGCACTCATATCGTAATCAGAAATGCCAGCGAGCATTGGTAAATGCGGTAAACATTGACGCTCTTGCATTTATTTTCTTCTATTTAAATTTATTGTTTTTGCTTTTTTTGTTGCCTCGTGTCCAATCGGAGTTGCTTGGAATGGCAACTTAAACTGTAGCACCGATGTGCCTCGTTAATGCTTGTTGAACTGAAATGAGCTTACGGGTTGCATGGTAGTATGCATTGAATAAATGTGACATTCTTTTTTTGGGGGCTTCCTTTGGATCCGGTCTTAATGGCCCCATCCATTGAGTACCACTTCGACTTAAATAACCTAGCTCTTATATTGCCTACGGGTTGCATTTAGCTATGAATAAAAAATGTAACACTTAAGTTTTAGTTTATCATCTTCACCATCTCCGTTTCCCGCAGATTCCTCGCACGAAATCCACGACTCGAATTTTTACTCCGTCTTCTGGATCTGTGGATGGGCCTGCCAATTGTCCCGATCCCTCTTTAGCCGTCTCCAGTCCGCTTGCTTCTCAATCATCTCAAGTCTCAGGCCCACGCTCCCACAGTGTGACGGATGTTACCTGGTCTGCTGCTGAAAGTAAGTATTCCGCTTTCTTTGAGTAAGCTCAGTTCTTCGAGCTCAGTGCCATTCATCAAGTTGTTTCATTTTCCTTTTTTTGTAGATCTCCTTGCAACAGGATCCAGCAATGGTGCAATCACACTTTGGGAAGTCGGTGCAGGGGTCACCCAAAGTACGCTCATCCTTTTTATTCATAAATATTTTACTTCTGCTTCAACTGGATTCAAGAAGGATGACTATCTGTCCATTCTAGAACTTTCCTCAGCGTCACATCTTGTGGAAGCATCAACTACCATGCAACATGTAGTCAGCATAATAACTGAACCACTATCATAATGTTCATTCCTGTTGAACCTGGAATTTCACCTGTAAGGAGGACAATGTATAACCTGGCAACGAGGTATTTAAGCATCCACGTGCAACCTAAGCCGTGTAGCTACAAGTAGTAGCAACAGTAGCGGTATTTTCCAAGTGTGGATCGACCGGTCTCGGCATTAGGTTTCGTGGGAATTGTGGGTATAGGTGGAGTCCCCAGCACCATTTAGCATTATATTCGAGGTGTTCCTCTAACCTTTGCACAGTCAGGTACGATCTGTAAGACAGTAGGTAGTGCAGAGTTTGCGTCAGAGTATTCCTTCTCTTTCACAAGTCTGGCAGGTTTCATCTAGTTCGGCATCTGGTTTCAAGGTGCTAGAGTACCGCCTTATCATACAGTAGTCATTAGGCACGTGAACCAGCCACTAATTCACCGTGCCCTGCTGTGTCCACTTCTAGAGACCCGTTCAACCATGGGCAACGAGAATCACACCCACGCCCCGCTTTCAGATGGAGGTAATCTTTGAAACTGGTTTAGCTAACTGCCTGGACTGTGCCCCTATATGAAACTCGTCGATGACCATAAAAATTGTTTTAATTGCGCAGTCACATAGCATCCGGGTTAAATCCTTCAATTCATAACTCCTCCATGTTTATTTACTCCGGATAACCGTCTCTTTCTACGGCTCCATCACCACTGTTCTTCACCCAGCGCTCTATAAATCCGTGAACTAACCATCAGAAGTAGAAAGTACTTTACGTCAGTTATACGGTTTCGATGAGCCACGGTCATTCAGTTCTTCGCATAGCCTACGGATTGCATGACAGCTTGCATCGTAATGATGTGACACCTGTCTTCGCATAGCCTACGGATTGCATGACAGCTTGCATCGTAATGATGTGACACCTGTCTGGTCTGGGGTCATACGGTTTCGATGCTGAAAATGTTCATGACATACTGGTCGCAGTACGATCGTGACTCAGTCGAAAACACTATCAGACTAAGTTCAGCTTCACTGAGTATTCACTGCAGTATTTCACGAATTAGGTATGATTTTAATATTGATGACGGATATCCATCCTACTGCGCTAGAAATGAATTAAATTTTCGACCACCGGACGGATACACAGGTTTTTTTTAAGATGACCAAGATGATATCCACGGTGCCCACTTGGGTATCGTGGGACGGCAACACAAACCACTGCACTGATGTGCCTACTTAATGGTTGTTGATCTGAACCGAACTGAACTGGTTCAGTTCAGTGCAGGTCTTACAACCTTTAACCTGGTACATGGGTGCTCTGGTTTTGGTTGCCATCCACCAAGCCAAGTGGGATTAGAGTGCAATGGAGGAACGCTTGATGTAAAATAATTATACAGAAATGAAATAAATGCAGGAACGCCACTGCTCGCGACATTTATACATGTCGCTTAGTGTCTCTAACCACAAATTGGTTGGGCCTCGTGGACCCCAACCTGGTATTCTGACATGACCTACACGGCTCAGTCCATCAGTCAAGGTTTTCATATCTTTCTGCCATGTCGTGGACTGGTCTTCCTTAACCCAACATCAAACACTGCCCTTCTCAGCGAACAGCGCACGCTGAGGGAGTCTTTCTTGGGACGTACGCAACACATGTCCCAGCCATCTTAGTCTATGTAAGTCAAGCACCTGATCCGGTGCTTCGCCTCGGTTGCCTAATACCCGACGCCTTACCTCTACGTTACTGATGCGGTTGTCCCACCGAACTTTGGCAGTGCTACACAGACAGCGGTGATCAAAAACCACCAGCCTTATTTTATTTTCTGTGCGTTATGGCCAGGTTTCTGCTCCATACAATAACACTGGCCGAACCGTTGCTGCATACACTCAACATTTGATGGTCAAACGGATGTCTCGTCTACGCCACAGATGGTTTAGGTTGCTGTATGCAAGATGGGCTTTCTGTATGCGTGACGATACTCCATCCGTTATTTGACCACCGGCGGATATCAGCTACCTAAGTAGCAGAACTTCTCTACCTGTTATATCACTTCACCTGCTAATATCAGGGTTGAAGTGGGGCCGACCCAGTCTTGTAAGAGCATTTTACACTTTGAGGGTGCAAAACGCATACCAGACATAGCCACTCCGTCATTTAACTTGTTGAGAAAAGCTTGTAACTTCACTCAAAAGTTCAATATCGTCCACATATTCTAAGTCCAGGAAGAAGTTTGACACCACTGTTCTCACTGGGGATAGAGCGATATCGAAAACAGTATTAATGCCAACATTGAATAGAAAAGGGGAGAGGGGACATCCCTGACGAACACCACTTCCTGTAGTGAACTCGGGTGACAATCCACCATAGGCGCGAACTCGGTTTCGGGTGTTGCTATATAAGGACCTGAAAAGGGAAATGAATTTCTCTGGCACATCCCTTAGAAGTAGGCAGCACCAGAGGGCGGAGCGGTCAACTGAGTCAAAGGCCGCTTTTAAATCAAGAAAGACACAAATGGTGGGTCTGTGAAAAATATGTCGATGTTCTAAGATCTCTCGGACGGTAAAAATTTGATCCACGCAACCTCTTCCCGGTCGGAACCCAACTTGATTCTCACATGTGCGTTTCTCGTTTGCGCTGGACAGGCGGCGAAGAATAATCACCGCGAGCAGCTTCCAAGCGATGTTGATTAGACTAATTCCTCTGTGACTTTCACAAGAGGATCTATTTCCTTTTTTGAAGATCGGTATGATAATCGATTCACACCGATCCTTGGGGACCTGTTCGTGCTCCCAAACGGAGCCGAGGAGCTTCTTCAGCGCCAGCACTAAATCTCAGCCTTCGTCCTTAAATAGACATGGAGACAATCCATCTGGACCAACGGCTTTATTCCGCTTGAAAAAATCAATCTTCCGTGTGACCTGTTCAAAGGAGGACTAGTATTCACTTCTAACACTGTGTGTAACAGTGTTTGGTAGCCGCAGGTGTAGCTTCCGGCCAGTTGAACTGGCACTTGAAATGTTCTGCCCAACGTTCAAGACGGCGTCCCTGAGAATGAATCAGAGAGCCATCGGTCTCTTTGATCACTTCACTGACCATGGCTTTCCGTGGACAGGTGTTCTTTATCAGACGAAACAGATTTCGACTGTCACCCATTACTGCCGCCTTCTTCATCTCTCTACACTTTGCAATTCACCATTGTTCGCGATCCTTTCTCAGGCTCTTGGTCAGCTGACGTCGAAGTGTCTTGCGTTTTATGTTTTATGAGGAATCCGGTGGAATGAGTTTGCGTGCATCTAGCAATGTGACTGAAGCCGAACTTATCCATCGTTTGTTTTCGGAACTGCCACCGAGGTTTCTTGTGGCTTTTTCAGACGCTAATATGGTCTCTTTAATTTGCAGCCAATGTTCGTTAAGGTTTTGAGGAAATCGTTGCTCCATTAGCCGTCGAGCTAGTTCGGCTTGAAAAGTAGCTCGGTGCGAATCATCTTAGAAGTTCTGCATTGGGCGATTCGTAGTTGCTCTGGTGCGGTCACCAGTGAGACGTAGGTGGAAAGCGGCACGCAGCAAAGCATGATCACAGTCAACATGGGTGGACCAGTAGGAACGGCAGTCTTGAATGGATCCGCACTAGCGATAATTAATTGCGATGTAATCTGTTTAGGCCCAGCGTTGAGAAGGCGTTGGGGGGCGCCAAGTGAAAAGGTGCCGCTTTCTGTTCGAAAAATTCGTGTTCGCAAGAAATAAGTTATGGTCCGCACATAATTGTATCAGACGATCACCGTTGTCACTTCAAATGGCTGAGATTAAGAATCGGTCACCCAGATATCTTTCTGACTCTTCCAAGCATCCTACCTGGGCATTGAAGTCACCAGCTACGACGACGATATCAGTTGCTCGTACGTTCTGAAGCAACTGAGACAAATCCTGGTAGAATTTGTCTTTCAACTCAGGTGGTTTGCAATCAGTTGGTTCGTACACAGATCTGACGAATAAGGATCGACGTTTGAGTCTATTGCTATTGACGCGTACAAGCTTCATCCATCCGGACAGCACACAGACGACGGCTGATCGGAATCCAGTCCAGTAGTGACAGCTCCACCCTGGTGCTCAAGGCCACTCCGACACCAACAAGACCATGAGAACTAGCCACCGGATCCCCGGAAGCGCGAAGAATAAAGCTTGAGTTAGAGGTTGGATCAGGAGAACGGAAGTGTCGTGATAGATGTGGGATCTTGTATGCGCGTTTCAGAGACGCAGCACACATCTATATTGAAGGCTTCGAGAGTTCTAGCTAGGGCAGCTTGTTGTCCTATCTGACAGAGAGTGTGGACGTTGAAGGCACCCAGATGAATAGAATTTCTCGGTTTTAGTATAGCGTTCGATTCATCCGGTATCACTGGAAGTACTATTCTTTTCAGGTGTACCTTTAGAGGAACCGGAACAATTGGTATTTTCTGTGATACGGAGTTTAGATGGGTGTTGTTGATTGAAAAGAAAAACTATATCTTCCCAATTGGTGTTGGGGAATTTAGGGCACTGTAAACTTCGTGGGAGCCACTTCGTCGAAGTCGTTTTTCTTCGGGAACCATAACCGGAGCTTTGACTCAATAGTCTGATCCGCAACGCATCGGGAGCCTGCAAATCTACCTTTTTTTTACCCTAACCAAATTTTTGGACCGATTTTGTGTTTTTGATTTTGAAGTTTGTTTCTTTTGTTGCCTGGTGCAATGTTTACCGTCCGCCTTTCGGATTGCTCTTAATCCCCATGCATCCAACGAGGAAAGTAGACGTTGGCGGGACAGCACCTTACTGGCTGGGGGATGCCCAGCTTGTGGCGGGCGATAGCTGTCCACTGGGATTAAACCGTCGAGAATGACCCTTGGTGCACCACTTTTGCCAAACAAGTATCGACTTACAACCGGTACCTGTCATTCTCCGTGTTGTTTCAACACCGTATGGCGAAGCTGGAGTGTCCTCTCCGGTTGCTGTTTTTCGTCTGACTGCTCCCCTTTGGCCTTTCTGGCATGGTTGAACCTTCAGGAACGTTGCTTTTTCCAGTGTAGCCCGCGGGATCATTGCAGTGCTGAAGCCTGACCACCACGTCAAGGTAGAAGCTATTGAACTGAACTGAACTGATACACACTCTTTATCGATAGTTGCGACATGTTTAGGTAGAACAAATGCGGCAACTCGTGCTTCTATCACATCTATCTGATTGATGCACGTTATCTACTCTATGTGGTCTCATTGGCCTTGTGGCAGTAGTGTTCGCGTCGCGGAGGCTCTACTTTCGGGGCCATCATACGCCGTTATCTTAGCTTTGGCAAACTGACACTATCATCAGCATTCATACTGCCTAGAGGTCGCTTGGCAGTTATTGCTTGAGAGCACCTGCTTGTCTAGTATTTTTCGATAATTCAGTTTAACAGGAGGATGTTAACCCCAACTATCGCACTGGTGTGTTAGAGTTATCATTATATGAACTTAGATGGGATCAAATACGTTTGTTTCTTATGTTGAATCTTAAATAACTTTCAATTGACGAGAAGAATGGAAAATTTACTCGCAGGGTAGATCAACTTTACTGTTTATCACTCTCACTTGAAGAGTCCTCAGCGTTCATACGCGATTTTTTTCAATTTTCTCATCAACGGGAAAGCACTAATCCCAGGTTTCGCATATATTAGAGCTCTTTAGTAGCGCATGTCCCTGACCGAAACTCTAATTTGAACTTAGAATTTTCTGGCCCGCGAGGCAGGCACGTTATCATTACTCTATCAACGTACGCTGAGTAGTTCAGAGAAGTTAATGTATGGACCTGGTGTCACGTGAGTAATGCCTGACTGCCTCAATTCGATAACCCAGTGATTTCTTCTGAAACGGTATATTTAATAGTTCTGCTAGGATTCACCTAGACCGTATTTCCTAGCATTCGACCTCTTATCTGTGAAAGCTTCGCTTTATCCTACGTGGGTCATTTTAACAATTAAATGTAACAGCTATCACTACCTTCCACAGAATCATTTCCTGCAACCCTTACGTTGCACGAGTGATAACATAATGTTAGGTTGCCTAGACTAGAGTGTACAGTGGCCTCTAGCTTAGACGCCTCGTGTTAGAAGCGAGCACCGCCACCGTGACCGTTCACACTGTCGCACCTTGGCAGGCAGCTTTGTCACGCTATGTAGGTAGTTTATTTATAGCGGTCGATTAGCGTTAGATGCTGGTTTTAGATATAACTGTCTTCAATATTTCCGCCTTCCAACGAAGATATAAAGCTACTTTCGTTAGTCTGGTCGTACTTGTAACTTCACTGGTTTCACAGTCTTGCTGCAGTTGGTAATCACCCTCCTCTCGAACTAATCAATGGTATTGGAATTCTACAATATCGGATCTTGTCGGTTTCGAGTTGACAATCGTCTGTTGGAGTTTTGATTGATCGGATCACACCCACAGTAGAACACTACAATGAAAATTTTCGGTTAGAATGAGGTTAGATTCAGAAGCTGTTGCTGGATACTATACCGTCTTTGTTGTAATCTGCCATCAAACTATTCTGCGCTTTGGGGTCAACCGGAAATAGTGCGCGACAACTCAAATGAGGTTCTGCGTAGTTTGGAATTTAAGCACTTGACTGTCGCATTTCTCTCCGCTAATTCAGGCTAATTTTCGTCCATACATTTTCTTCTGTTTTAGTCAAATCATTCTGCGGTCATCTGCGATCGATCCATTGTCTCATGTTCCATCCATCCAACCCTTGGGAATTGTTGACTGCCTCACAAGATGGAAAGTTAAATTTATTTGTACGTTACCTACTTCGTTACTCCACGTTCTGATGTTCAGTTAAATTACAAAGCAACACTTTTCCCTCCTCCGTTACCGAACGACAATACGAATCCCCGTCACTTCCATACAGCTTACTTTTTTACTTTTACGGCGACTGGCTCCTGTGAGAGGTTGTGTCGGCTTCAAAAATGTCCCGGATCACAGGCCGCCCACAACCGACGATCCCCAGCAAGGTCTGGGCAGTGTTAACCAACTGGAGTTGATGGGCCAACACGGCGTGGCATGGACGGAAATGTGAAATTGGGCCATAATCATGGAGGAACGTGGGAGTTTTGTACAAGCAATGTTTCCAACGCAGCACTGCTTTTGTTCGAGGGTTCACCTCTGGCTTTGCACAGCCAAGTGCGACATTGCAGGGAAGCAGGGTTAATGTGGAGAGCCTGTTGACAGAGCCGTCATTATGACCGTTGGATCGTCATGATCTCATCCGCTTAATCCGCCAAAACTATATTCACAAGCTCGCCGTTAGTTCGGGATCAGGGTTTACCAAACTTCCCTAGGAGGACAGTCAATGAATCGTACAGCTTTGTCCTACAACTCACCCAGGTCTTGTGGTTATCGCATTCGCTCATATTGCTTAGGTCCAAGATCATGGTGCATACCGAATGTCCTTTTGATCTTTAATAACTTGAACCACCTGTGGCACCGGCGCTATATCCGTTTGACCATCAAGGGTTGAGTGTATGCCGCAACTATACAAGTTATCCTCTACGGTGCAGAACCTTGACCGTTGCATACAGAGGAAACGACGAGATGCTGGTGTTTCATCACTGCCATCTATGTAAAGTCACCGTCTGGTGGGACAAAGTGATCAACAACGTTTTTGGTCAGGCGTAGATTGCTGGATAGTCGCGGTAAGGCACTGGATCAGGTGCTCAACTTTCAAATAATAAGATGTTTGGTGCATGTGTTGCGTGCACCCTTCGATAGACTCCTCCGGTGAGTGCTGCTCTCTGAGAGAGGCATGATTGGTATCGGGTTATGGAGGGACTATCTGTGACATGCCAGAAAGGCATGTAAACCTTTACTGTCGGACTGAGCCACACAGGACGTGCAAGACTATTTGAGAAGGGGTTCAGGAGTTCCCCAAATTTTTGGTCTGAAATTTTAGGGGACATACCTAGATGCCGTGAGCAGTATCGCTCATGCATCTCTTTGAGGTTCAAGTTTTATGTTTTTCTCAACTTTGCAGCCCTATTTGTTGGAGTTTGAGCCTGTTCTTTGCTATTTTGTATCCTTCGGGTATTATAACCGCTATATGTTGGATGAATGTGGCAGTCGGTGGATTACCCTTCATTTTGTAATCCAAGTGTACTGTAAATTGGCCGCCCAGGCGAGTTTACAACGCGGGATTCGTACAACACAGTCTAGTTCATTACTAGTGCTGCTAATCACTGAGATCTGCATATTTATTTTGAGTGGAGGAGTCTGGACATAGTTAAGCGTTCATAATGGGCTTCCTTTAATCTAGTTGCTACAAGCACTAACTAAGTTCCAACCAAATACAATTCAATAACTGTCACATTCTTACTATGCACATGTCGTGCAACCCATTGCGTGCACGAAGGCTGAGATGCTGTCAGATTTCTCAGTGTCCGGTAGTCGCGAAGGGAACTCGCACTTACTATACTTTTCGTCGACTATCTTCTTTCAGGATGAGTCGGCTTTAAATATGTCCCGGATCATGGCAGCCCATTGACAGTGGTCGGCAGCGAGATCTCTGTAGATATCGATCCACCGCTGGTTCCACGTCTTTAAGCCATTATACAATGTGATGACCGAATCGTTCGATATCACTTTTTATTGTGGAGAGCCAGGTTTTGAATTGTCCATCGCGGTGGCACCACCATTCTCGGCACGGGTTCAGTGCGAGCGTTCTTTTGCAGAGCTCGTAGTCTGCCTTGTATAAGACGTGGCCGAACCACTGAAGACCGCGTTGTTGGATCAGTCGAGCTAATCGTCGTAAGCCCATGAAACGTTTTCTAACTTCTTTGTTGGATATTTTTTGATTACGGCGAATTTTCAGGATGCGCCTCAAACAGAAGTGATCGAAGACTTCAAGCTTTCGGACATCCTCAGTCCGTAGCGGCCAGATTTCACATCCGTATAGGAGGACTGAATGAATGGACGCATTGTACACTCGCATCTTTGTGCACACGCTGAGGTCGTTTCTTTTCCACAGAACTTGGTAAAGTTGTGCAAGCGTATGTTGGGCGCGGTCGGTGCGGTGGCTAACTTCCTCTTTTGCCTGGCCATTGGGTAGGATTATGGATCCTAGGTATTTGAATGAAGAAACCTGTTCTATCGCGTCCTCTCCTACACGGATGGTGTGTGGCGATTGTGTCCAAACTTATAGAGAAGAACTTGGTGTTCGTGGTGTTGATTCGTAAACCTACTGCAGAACTGTGTTCGCGTTGTCGATTCAATACCGCTTGCATGTCTCTAAGATTTCCTGATAGCAACACGACGTCGTCGGTGTATTCAAGATCCGTAATCCGAATGTGATCATTTAACTGGACGCGAATCGTAACAGCGCGTTTTAGAAGCAAACCCTTCAACGTGTTAGTGATCGGTGTATACGCTCCTACCTGCACAAAAGACCCGCTAGTAAAGGGCGAATTTATGAACTCCTGCAGGAGACTGTTGATTCTATTTCTCAGAGAGATATTCCGGTATAGCAGGAGACTGCAATGCCCGAGTGGGCCCTAGAAATGAGTACACAAGAGGTATTCTAGGCAAATTTACCATTGGAAACGGATGTGCGAATGGCGAAAGGCTCATTAACTTTACTGCATCCAACCGTCTCATTGTTCGCAAGACACGCTTCCAACACCCAAAAAGGCACCTGCTAACTTGGTATTCCAACGATGGGATTCGCACCTGTAGCACTCATATTGCGAAGCGAACACTTTAAGCACCTAACCACTGTGGCTCAACTAAGGCCATTGACATGTAAATCTAGCTTGTTTGCGTAGTGAAGTGAAGGTTGGTAGCTCAGGCGGTAGAATTGGATGAGTATTGGTTCGCTGAGCTTGGCAATGGTGTTGCAAACGTTTCATCACCAGTCGAGGTAACATCGTCAGTGCGCTTAGCGAACTAATTCTCATCCAACTAGCTTGTTTGCCTGAATATCTGAAGATTTGCACATCTATGATTTTCTGTGGTAGCCTTAAATTAAGTGCCGCCTTTTAAGCTTTGTTGCTAGTATATGGTTAGTTATCTCGGCGCTCGTTAATATCCGAATTCCTCAAGGTAACATTGTATTACAGCTGTCTCTTCATTCCGACCTGAATTTTTCACTCCTTTTCCAAATTTGGCGTCTTTTGTTTGATTTTTGGCCCTATTACATCGAACTCGCTTCCAGAAATTTATCAGGCATTCGTTTTCTGCTATTCAGGATACCCGTGAATCGAATCCGGTACCTCACCTCGGACTTTCATTCAACGCACAGCTCTACCTTCCCCAGTGCGAGATGTAGTGTATTGTCCCCGGCACAGTCACTTGTTCGCTGCGGCCCAAGAGAATGGAACTTTGTCGATCTGGGACGCACGACAACCCGGTCGTCCCTATCTGGCTTTTCAAGGGCATTCTTGTTCCATCGCTTCACTCGACTGGCTTCCAAATTGGCCTGGGATTGGGTGAGGCTTCTTCGTCTGTTTGATCCCTACTTTTATACACGTTTATCTTGGTCACGATAGCCTAGGGATCGAAGATACGAACTATAAACCCAAATGAGTCTTTTTCGATTCTCAACACTGACGCATCTTCGGCCGCTATCTAGGACTGCGCAACCTGACATTATCTCAACCCAGTCTCCATTAAATGTATGGTTTCTGACGAATTTATGTAATTATTGTATATCCCTTAGTATTTAGACGTGATTTCTTTGATCTGCTTAGACTGATACCGGATTTGAACTTAAACCTCATGCCTGTGAGGTAGGCACGTCACAGTTACTCTACTAGCGTACGCTAAACAGCTCAGAGTAGTCATGTGAGCTGGTCTCACTCGAGTGATTAGTTGACGCTCAACTACCTCGATTCCATGACTCGGTAATTATCGAATTATTGAAACGAACAATAACCCCATCAGCCAAGTTTTTTCCGGTCAATTACGCGTGACAGGATTGTTGAAACTACCGAGCACAATTTACTGCCTTGTAAGTAGGTTCTCAGGTTAGATCGTTTTGACTGCGCATCACTCTTGCTTGAACTGCCCTCAACATTCATATACGTGATTTCTCCAATTCGATCATGCCAAAAGGGAGACGTTTACAGTTACTTGCGTTTTCTCGTTCTCATTTATTCACTCTCCCTTTCTAGTGGTAATTGGTTGGCCACTGCAGGCGCTGTGGACCATCTTATCAAAGTTTGGAATTTCAGCCAGCTCCCTTCGGGTCCATCTGGTTGCCCACCTGTGGTCTACACGGTTCGCACAAGCAATGTCAGTCGTGTACGATGGAGACCTGGATTTGTGAGTTGTTCACCTATATATTTTTTCTCCTAAATGCAAATCCCTCATACAAGGGAGCCATGGTAGTTCAGTGGTTAGAGCGTTGGCTTCGTAATGTGAACGTCCCTGGTTCGAATCCCCGACTTCATGTGCTCCTGTCTAGACGTGGGCAATCTGACAGTATCTCAGCCCTCGCGCAGCCCGCGGGTTGTATGGCAGCATGCGTCGTAAGGATGTGACAGAATGAGATACTTCACGACAAGTAGATCATCTTTGTTAAATGTTTAACTTTGTTGGTGAACTAAAGCTCACGTTAGAACCCACAACTTCGACTATTCCATCCAATTTTTCTGGCGCCAAAACGGTGGTGATTCGCTGAATGTGGTTTGTTTGCATTTGGTTAACTATCGCCTAAAACGGAAGACCTTCACTAAAGTGAATGTTCTATGAGGTGGTTATCACTCAGTCTATCTCATTGAAGTAACGGGCAGCTGTTTCACCCTTGGGGCTAATCAACACTGCGTCGTGCACTGAGATGCGAAACGATCAGTTAGTACATCTAAGTTAGTTCGTAGTCGAAAGTTAACTCCTCGTACCACCGCCTTGGTGAAAACTTGTTTGATTGCGCGTTAACTGCATGTGACCGACCGACCTTGTATCCGTAAGATGGGCTGAACTGAATCTGTGTACTTATCGAAACCCCTTCAACACCCAGTCACTGTATCACGGTAGCGTAATGGTTAGCTGGCTGCTAGCTAACACTTCATTTCACAGTGACTTTCCCATGTGATAGGATGAGTTGGCTCCCACAATGTTCCGGACCACCACCATCCATGTACGATGATCCGCTTTCAGCTCAAACAAGAGTGCGTCGCCTCGTGATGCCATACCGTGACATAAACACGGAGTAACATGGGAATTTTCCACGAGCAACGTCCCCTGCATTGTATTACTTTTTTATGCGAGCCTTTGCACACCCACGTGCAAACTATAAAGCGCTGCGTCGTCCAACAGAACCGCCATCGTGGCTGTTGGACCTCTTGAACCTCATCCAACCAGTCCGCAGTCGTCGGCGTTGTTGGTTTGGAATTAGGGTTTAGCCAACAACCCCTTTACGAGCAACCAATGAACCGTCTACCCGCCTTCAATCTTTAACCATGGTGCTAACGCCTCCAGCTACGAGAAAGCAGTAAGTAGGACTTCACCAGATGCGGCTATGTATTTTACTTTTTTTACTTTACTTTATTTCGACGTTCTCCTTTGAAGGATTAGTCGGCTCCAAAAAAACGGTCCTGAACCGCGACCATCCATCTACAACGATCCGCTGCGAGTTTGGCACAGCTGGTAACCTTGGTCGCTGAGTCTCCTCCGGGAACGTCGTAGCATGGATAGTATATTTGGTTCAGAAATTTAATTTGGAGTAACATGGGAATTTTTTTACGAGCAACGTCCCCAGCGTTGCACGGCTTTTTATTCGAGGGTGCACCTCTAGCCTTCGCACAAACAAGTACAAGACTGCAAAGGCAGCAGTAGAAAAGCGATGAGCCGTCGAACAGAACCCCCATCGTGGCTGGTAGACCACTCGGATCTCATTCACCCAGTCCGCCGGAGCTGTTCTTCGTCATCGCCGTTGATGGTTTGGAATCAGGGTTTAGCCAACTCCCCTAGACGGTCAACCAATGGACCGTCAGCCCCGTTATAGCGCGGGACACTCGTTTTCGACCTCTCACTTTAGTGAAAACGTCTCCAGCCACGAGAAGGCAGTGAGTAGGACTTCCTCAGTAGATGCTTTGTGAGACGCCAGGCCACTGGGAGTATTTTGTAAGGCACGCAAGTCAGCTTTACCTGTTACTTGAAGTACCCGCTCCCGACCATGCTGAGGCATTTGGAGATGGCTATGTATTTGGAGTATTTTATAAGGCACGCAAGTTAGCTTTACCTGTTACTTGAACTATCCGATCCCGACTATACCAAAGGTTTAGAGACCTAACAATTGAGCCATTTAACTGTGGCTCCAATCCCGGTGTGCTTAGCGCAGATAGAATGAGTGAACCACTCTCGTTTAATTCCTTCTAACCCCACTCTAGATCCGTGGTGGAGCATTACTCGATTGTAAGCTAATCACACGTGACCGATCGACTTTCGCTACATCGTAAAGGAAGTGAACAAAAAATGTGTACAATTTTTCAACTCGCGCCTAGTCTTCCTGACGGTAAGGTTCTTTCTGTTAGGCCATTGTACTATCCCTATTGGTTGCTGATGTTACCGGTCTGATCCGTCGTATAGGCTGAATAAGTTTTTTATCACGCCAACCCCCGTGTTCAGTGCGAGTTGCAAGGTAGCTTTATACGAGTTGATGAGTTTGATTTATTTTGAGCATGTGATACTCAGTGCACAGAACTGGTTCGTTCTCCCTGCTTGCCACGCTAACTCGCAAGAGTTGAACAGCGGTCACATCCCTTCGAATGTATATTGTCATGAACCCCGAAGCTCTTCATCATTGATAGCAATACACTGGTGCAATATGCTAATGCTTCATTGTCATACAACAAGAAAAGGTCCCAAACTTGAAACAGTGAAAGAAGCGAAAGGGATTGAGGATTTAAGAAGTTACTGAATTATTTTACTGCACAGGCATCCATAGGTGCCTACACTGACGTTCACATATATGTAAAAATATCTCTGGGATGAGGGCAAGCCGGCATCGGCGATACAGTTTTCTTGCGCCTTTCCGATGTCCAGTATTATTTCAGATGTGTCTCAGCCAAAAGCCAACATTCTGCAGGCATATCCTACAAAGTATCTTCAACTGACGCGTGACAACAGGTACCCATTGTGTTTGGTTGTGAGCCATATTTCACATCGTTTCAAGCCAAGAGTTGTAAGGATCACGAGCTCCCTGGAAAATGATTTGTTCCAATAGCGCCCAGTCTACACGTAAAACTGTCATCTCCCCCTTCC
>JBBHEA010000146.1:0-33668 GCA_038088235.1 Zacco platypus | reverse complement strand
AATTGGAGTATAGCTTTAGCCAAACCCCTTCGTCATCTACCCCAAAAAACACCACTTTGGCATCTAAAAGCCATTTAAAACATCTCAGTGATGCAGAGTCACATATTTCAAATCCTGTAGTTGATCGTGATCATCCAAAGTTTCATAAAATAAGTGTAACAAGTAAATTGATAATCGAAATATGGAATGTATTCGAAGTTTGCAATTTTCAATTGATTGTCCCGTAAGCTTTGTTGCCGAAATATGCTCATTACGTAAAAAATACAAAACATCACTTAGTAATGAACCTTTGCAATTGTTTTTTTGCCGAATCTTTGTCTCACACTAGGGAGCCACATAGTGTGCATAAAAATGAAAAAAATTAAAACCAGATGGATCTCGTGGCGAATCTGTCGGCGAAACTGTGTAAGAAGTAACTGAAAAGTAATTGGAGGTCTAATGAGATCCAGGAGATATAATTCGTAGTCAAATTAGAAAAAGAATTGAAACCATAAAAGGTAGAACGATGAAAATAATCCGCAAACGGAAGGAATAAAGGAGATTCCAACTGACTGGTGTTCCGTATAATCATCTTCTGCCACTGTCATATAAAACACTGGATGCCATTAAATGATGCATCAGGTTACACCCTGATTATATATCTGAACAAAAAGAGTAACTAATTGTAACAGGACAGCTTGTAAGAATGCTTTCTACAAAAAATTCCAAAAAATTATTTGAAACTGTCGAGCTCGTTCAAGCTTCCATGTGCTAGTATACTCTCCTCATACATAAATTAAACGGTAACCACATTGAATTCATCGGCTTCATGAAAAACGGATTGTTTAGGTAGTAAGGTGTAGGAAGTATATGCTTTCACAAACTGAATATTTAGTATGCTAAGCAGATTACCTCATTTATGCTTGCAGAGTAAAAGTAAACCATTGGACAACGTACTGTCCTCAAACACAAATAAAGAAGTCATTCCAGTATGAAAACGACGTTTTGGAGATCCTCATGTTGCATCCACAACCTGTATTATTAGGTTGATTAATGAAGTAACGTTTATACGATCTAATGCTGAAGCCTCAATTGTAGTCACTGATGAAATCAACATCTTCTTGGGCTGTCCTTAGTAGCTATATTACGAGTCAATTTAATTACCTGTAGTTTTTTTAGCGCTTTATTTTAGAAATTCACACATCGGATAAACCAGAATTGCTTTTGAAGGCATACCTGAAAATGAAATTGAGTACAGATTCGACGATTTAATAAGTAGCAAGTTTCAATACATATAAACGGGATGTTTGTGTGGCTGTTTTGCCCACAAATTCAAGCGGAGGATACGTGTTATTTAACCAATGGATTCAAAGACTACACGCTGTATCAATAGTTATTGCAAACAATTAACGCCCATCATTGCAACCCACATGACTCAATGTTCCATGGACTCAAATTGGTTATTGGAAATAATGGTGGCGAATGCACTGTTATCAGAAATTACTGGAGTTTGATTTTTGACTGTGATGACGATAGAAAAACGAGACTCTTGGTTGAATGAAACTACATCACACACACACGAATTAAAGGGAATATGTTCATCTATCGAAATTTAAGCAATAGTTACCCTTAACATTGAATAAAGAGAAAGGAAATACTAAGGACGATATATTGCGTGTTACTGCAGAAGTAATTGGAATTCTACTGACCCAAATCATTAACATTCACCATGACAGTTGTTTTAATTGCGTTTTACTCAGCTACACTTTAAGTTGCCACATTGTGATACCCATTATTCTCCAATGAAAGCATTGCCAAGGAAGTATAGCTACGTTTCATGTTGTAAGCTAATACGTGAAGTTAACTCTGTTGCAGGAATCTATCGACCGCAAAGGTAGTGTGAATCATTGATTACTAAATAAAAGTGACTAACAAAGCCTTGAAGAGTTCCCCTCAAATGCTGGCAAAACGCTTGCTAGAAAATTCCCGAGTGCATTGAACCAAAAAACACCAGAAATATCGATTAGAATTATTGGTTTGTGTTTGCATTTATGTTTTGTTCTTTAGTTAAACACCCATTTCGTAATTTTTGGTTGCCTTTATACTGTTTTTGGTTTTTTGTGTAACTTTCTGGTAAATTGTGGAGAACAGAGAAGCCACGTTATTTTCGTATTACCGATTGTCCAAGATAGCATCGCAACGAAAGGCATTGATTTCACTAATTCGAATGAATAATGTGGTAAATATTACCGGTTCGTTTCCTTCATTTTTAATTTGTGTCAGTTCATTGTAAAAATGTTTGTCTAACGGCCAATCGCGTTACATGTATTTATCCTACTGTTGATCCATATAATCAAACAAAACGCTAATGAATACACCAAACCAGAAAGTTTTGTTATTGAAATTTGATGCAAATGGCACGAAGTAAGTTTTTCGTGATTTGACTGAATCTGTGAGGAATGGAAACAAACAAGTTTCACATGTACAAACAAACTTTGTGGACTTGTGAGTAGTCAGATTTCTTAGCTAGCATTACCACAACTCCATACTAAAATCGCAAGTAAAGTAAATAGGATGAGATTGCTTGTTGCTTCTTTTGAAACCTGATTTATCACCTTCAGCAAAACATCGAATTTGACAAAAAATCTGAATAAATAAAACATTTGTTTGTATATTTACTCTCACCTTTTTATTCTAATATTGCTTATTGTTATTAAAGCACAATAGACATTTTTGTATTTGACTTTTACAGTGTAATGTTACCAATTCCTTGCTTGCTTTATTTCAAAGCTTGCGATGCGTTATATTTATTCGAAAACGAATATATTTGTGCTATGCCCTTAACCACGTCTTCATCGACTTATTCCATCGGAATTCCCAAACAAAATACATCTGATTTGCGTTGCATGATCCATAGAGATCTGAAAGTAGGAACCAAAACTGCATAGTTTTTGAATCTCGTTGTGAAGGACCCTTATTCACTTTGGAAAACCATATCTATTTCTGTGGCGCCTGAAAAACTTACGTAAGACCAATAGAGAGATTCTATCGCATTATCTGACACTCGAAAACGTTAGTAACGCTCAAGGTGGTAAATGGTACGTTGTTCAACGACGTTCTGGTCAACCGGTGCGTAATTTCATAATACCAATTCATAATCAAGCGGCTTGTTGCTCGGTTGGTGACAAACTTAAAGAACATTTGCAAAATCGAATTAAAGCTGGAATAAATATTGGCGATTTAAATCATCAACCACTACTGATAATAAATGTCACCTATCAGAAGGGGAGAACATTAATGAGCGGTATCAGTGTGTTTACGAAATCGTAGAATATGAAACTTGCTAATGGGATAATCAAGTTTTGTTTGGTGTATCCAAGAACAAGCTGAAGGAACACCGTCTTCAACCACGAACATTCGATCCAACTGGTAATACAAGCTGGCTTAAGCAATAAAACTCAATATTTTTCCTCGAAGTATGAAAATGTTTTCAAAATGTACCTTTTGTGGTAGATTGCATTCCAGATATCCATGTTTTCATAGAAAATTGGAAGGCATTCTATGTTGTTAACTCAGATATATCCAAAGATTATTATCGTACATCTAGAGCACGCACGCTTGTAAATAGTTATTAAATCGCTACTCTCAATCGATCTGATAGACTGCAATATTTCAGACTATCGACAAACTTGCAGTTGTAACAACACGCAAGAGTTGATGATTTCCATCGATACGTGGATTGTCTTCTAGTCCAACCACTTGCTACATCTCGTTCTGAATTGGGTAGACGCTCCCAAAAGGTATTTCAGTTCCATAATTGTGGTAATTATGGAAGGCTGATATGTGGTGATGAAAGAGAAGTTTCCACAATTTTATATGCGTTGTGACAAATTGTTTCTTCACAATTATTCAGGCCGGAATTTTTGTGATGCGTGACATTTAAGATTCTGCTAACAGTACCAAAAGTCCTATTGGAATAAAATGATCGGAATTATAAACGCATACACGACAGGGATATTAGAAAATCCTCGAATTCGTTCAAGCTGCGGTGGATGAGTTGATTGTACAACTAAATAAACCTTATTCTTATATTCTTTTTATTACTTTATATAACATGCAATATATACAACTGCATCCAAATTGCTCCTTGTGCTAATCTTAATTTCTTGCTGGCTATAATTTGTAGGCTTCTTATACTGAACTACCACAGATAAATTGAAATTTGATGCACGTAGCGAAGTTTGTTGGTCAGGTAGGAATATTAATTTGTTCAAAAAGAAGTCCGTCTAAATCATTTTTTGGCTCATAGCCAGATATGCTTGCTTCCATCTTACAGAGTATGCTCAATACCGATTAAGGTCAAAGTTATTTATTAGATCTGAATTATTCTTTCACATATATAGTGAAATCTTTGTGGTAATGATCAATTACCTCTCTTACTTCGTTGATCTGATTTTAATATCATTTCATGGCAGATCAGTGACCAGGAATCCGTGAATGAAAACGCGGATGAATGAGATTCAGGTTTTGTGTATTTTATTGTAGAAATTGGCTGTGAGCGGGGTTAATGTACATTGCATTTAAAATAAATTATTTTCATCTATCATTTTATTTTATTCTTTATTGGTGAATGAGGTCAATAAGTCTCTTAAATAAAAAGGTAAGAGAGTGCCTACACTGAAAACTGGCTAACTCAATCTTACTATATAGTGATATCAACAAGAAATACATATTCACAGGTAGTTGCCCATCTAGACAAATTTATTATCTGTACAATACATGGCTGCAAATTTTTATAGAAAAATCTTCTATGAACATGCTTAAGTCAATAAACAAAGTCATGGTAACTTCCGGGTACTTACAACCAATTCATTCTAAAATTCGTCACGTTACATTACACTACTCAAAATGCAATTCCAAAAAATTCACATTACTATAAAAAAAGTGCAAAACATATGGGATCAAATCGTCTGGTGATTACCATCGGTAACCTGGAAATCATAAATAAAATAGCAAATTAACGATAGGTACCTTTCAATATTTCAAATAGATATTTTTGAAAAGAACACATTGAATATAAAAGAATGTGGAGCACAAAATAAGTTTTTCCTCTTCGAACATAATAGAGAGAATATAAAATGCATCATTGAAAATCACTTTAAAGCAATGCGGAAATATCCAGGATATGATGGTCAGGTGACCAATAATTTGATGGCCAACTGTGTTTACTGCGTTACCAGAATAGCTGAAAACATCCTTTTATTTAATGGTAATCAGGGTGTTATTACCAACACAGTATCTTGTAGGTTATGATGGTTATTTATAGTAGTAAATAGTTAATTTCGGTGTGATACAATCCATTAGGACATACATATTGTATTCAACCCATGATTGGTGAAAGGTGTTCAAGGATGCTTCAATATTTGAATCCAGAACAATCATTCTTTGGGTTTCTTACTATTTTAATTTCCTCTATTACTTTAGTACAATCGTTTTCTTATGAAATCAGGATTTCTACTTAATATTATGAAATTTCGCTGATATAAACATTCAAGATTTGACGAAGTAAATTTACTTCTGAAATGATCCAGTCAAACTATGACATTCGTTAACAGAAATGTTTTCTTTATTTAATGAATAGGAACTTGTTTCACATTTGATACAAAACAATGACGTTGTTGATTCATTTGAAATTTGATGAGGTAATAGTCTTGTTTATCACGATCAATGGTTGCCAGGTATTTCCATTTTTAGTAGAAGTTTTCTGTTTTGCAGAATCCATGTACATCCCCTCTGGTATTTTGTAGACTACTGGAATACCATTCCATTCTAGTGGAACTAATTACCAAACTTCCTTTATGTCCTACTTGATTTCACGGTTAAACGACCTTCCTATTCTACTGGAACTAATTACCAAACGATCCTTTTGTTCTGATAACATTATTTGCAAACGACCCTTTTAACTTACTGCAACTGATTAACAAAAGATCCCTTCATTCTACTGGACCTAATCAGCAAACGGCCTATTTATTCTACTGTAACTAATTAACAAACGACCCTTTTGTTCTATTGAAACTACTTTACAATCGACTTTTTCATTCTACTGGAACTAATTAGCAAACGTGCTGTTCATTCTCATGGAACTAATTAGCAAAAGACCCTTTCGTTCTATTGGAACTAATTAGCAAACGACCCTCTTTTTTACATGAACTAATAGGGAAACGATCTTTTCCTTCTGGTGGAACTACTTGCGGTGGAACATTGGACAAAGATGATTCTGAAATAAGTGTTGTGCACTTTATCGCGTAAAGAGAATATGTCCGATACAAGATTGCTTGGACACATCAATATAAAACAATTTTGTCAATTTAACTAAGAACTGACGAAAATACTAGGGGAAGTTAACACAAGGTTAAATTTCACAATGCACATACACAGTTTTGAGTGAGCGTTGTCAACAGAACCCAACATTCAGTGGCCATTTTGAGGAACGTCAAAGAAGTAATATTGCGCAGATAAGTAGATGCTACAAGCAATGTTACCGTCGCAATGAGCAACCTAAGAGCTCAGAAAGGAATACAAAGCATTGGGACATATTCCTTTTGGGAAAAATTAACTTAGGTTAACGATATACGTTAGCAATGCTAATAACGAACATGGTGATATTTTAAAACTGAGAGATTGGCTGCAACATGGCTACATTTTTTAGATAAATGTCAACAAATTTTGGAAAGAATAATGTTTAAGGATTCAAGACACACAATTCTGGAGTAGTAGAATTCGGTGTTAGAGATTGTAAATGTTGGTGACACATAGCGACCTTTACAGGTATATCAAACAAAGACCAACCTCATTAACCGACTAAAAAATTGATTTTTTGCTATTTTTTGCTTAACGTTAAATGACGAAGAAAATGATTCATCAGGAAAGTAATAAAGATGATTCATCCACTTTATCACCTATAGATACAGCGCAAGAGTGTGCGCATGCCTTTATTAGTAAACATCACTCACGGTCGTCGTGAAACTTCAACATTCTCGAACGACATAACCGTGCAAATATAGGTACATAGACCATGATACGTAATTGTGCAAAAATATCTACATATTCATGTCATCGATTGTTACTTCGTGTGTCCCTTCAGACTATCATCGTCATTCCTGTCAAAGAAGCGTAACTCATCTACAATGTGTCGATCCGGACCAACGCAAACAAAATGTTCTTGCTTACTTGTTCATCTAGAAAGAAATGTAACGGAAAACAAATATTTTTCATTATTATATACACCTGTTATGATTTTTGGCATGATGATTTACACGTGTGTTTTTTATTTGTGATCAAAGCATTCAGGATATCCGCAAGCCTATCATGAAGTTGCTTTGAGTTTTTTTGAGTGACAATGGTGTTTATAAGAATATTCTCTTGGCAGTCTTCAATTGAAATCCTAAGAGGAAACTAAAGAGGATATACAAAAATAACAAAATATTTCAACCGACGCATTCTTTTGACGCACAGCTGCCATGCAATCAACAGGAAGCATGTGAGCTAAGATATTGACACCTGTTTAGGACTAGACTACAAATATTGACTTTCCGGTCAGCAGCACACGATCATGACGACTTAGCTGCTCCGGTCTTGAAGAAACAACAACCGTTTTGCGTTCATTTGCAAATTTTCAAAGCCCAGTTCAAAATATACTATGAATGGTAATTCTGAATTTTTTCCATCATTTTTAAAATAACAAACTTATAACTTAATATTACCGTGATGGAGCCGTACAGCGTCATAGGTGTTCGATTACTTTGCCATATCCCGTGTATGTAATCAACTCAGCAAACCAACTGAAGTAGCATGCGCCCGATATAAACAAAATCATTATCCGCAGAAATCCGCGATATAATAAAGCCATGAAAGTTGAAATGCAATATAGCGAGGGATAACTGTAATTAATATTATCATTAAAATGAAACACCAAATTCATGTCGCTATAATATAGGAAGAGGTTAATGCAACCCTGTTTCCTTCTGCGAAGTCGATGATCCCAGTTAGCACCAGTGACGACGCGGCGGCATATTTTCCGCGTCTGGGCGCGGACATTCGCGGACCGTACGTGGAAATTTCCGCGACTATGCGCCGACGTGGCGCCGAATTGGGATGAATTTCCGCGTAGGGTCGACGCCCGTGCGCGGAAATTTCCGCGTACGGTCGGCGAATGTCCGCGCTTGGGCGTCGATCTTTTCGTGTAGTGTTGGCGAATGTCCGCGCCCGGAAAAATTAGTATTGTCGAATATCTTCGTATTTTAAGGGCCCAGAAGCCATATCGATTCCTTATAGGTTTAGACTGAGAAAACTAACTTCACGGGTTTCTCGCCAAGCCCATAACTGACGTATCCTAATGATACTCGTTTTCCCCAAAACTGACGAGCAACCAACGTCAATCGATCATCCAATGAGGATCCCATCAACACTTTCTTTGCATCCGCAAACAGGACTTTTGACTGAAGTGTAATAAAGGCTATATGGCAGAAGAGTATGTTAATAGGAAAATTTATTTTTGTAATAATCAAAAAAATTGCACATCACTTGTTTTCGCCAGCGTCTCCTCTCTGTTGGCGCTTTCGCACTTTATCTTTTTCATTGGAGAAACAATTATAGATGGCCAAAGTCAGTTCTTTTGCGGAAGTCCCAGGAAGCTTTTTCGCGGCAAGAACTGTAAAACAAAAGAAAACGTAGACCATTATATCTCATTATATTTTAGTAATACGTTACACACAAATTTTGATGGAAGATGTTGAACTTACGATGCATAGCTTGGCAAAGTCTGCTGCTCCCGAACGCACCTTTACCACGAACCCCCTGCCATCCATGCTGTAATGCTAACGATGGTGCAATAAGGCGCGACAATGCCTTCTGTACAAAATCTTTTGGGGACACGGTGGAAATGTCACTCAATAAATCAACCTGCACAAAACCATAATTATACCCAAAACGACGTACCAAATTAGCATATTTTCTGCTTTCCAACAGTTCTTGTTCGTACCGATCGAACTTTGCTTGAGTAGTCAGCGGTAACAAAGTACCGGTACTGGATTGCGGCTCGTGTATGCTCGGTACATCCAGCATTCTGGCGGTTAACTGTCGAAGGCTGTATTCCATGGACAACATGCGATCTTAATTGGTGCTTAGAGTCAGGTGGAAGTACTTACCTGACAATTTCTTCAACATGTTGCGCGTTATGTCCGTAGATTTTTGGGGCGAGCTGGTACTAAAAGAGAGTAGATGGAAACTCCGTACGTACCTGAAATGTAAATCATCAGTAGCTGTCGCTTTGTCGAAAGTATTAGGTGTTCTCGATGTGGACCTACAAAGTTGAAATTACAATGAAATATCCTAGCACATCTTACGGTTTGCAAACTGTTGTGGTAGCTTCATTTCCACTCCTAAACGGTAGGAATATATATGAGCACAACAATAATTAACATATCTTCCTGGTTTTTCCAAGTGTAATATCTTTGGAGGTGGAGGTACCAAAGGTAAATGGAGGAAAGATGCCCGGATGTGAAGGGAGATTCAACTTGACTTGGGGGTGCAGTTCAGGTCAAGTGACTCCATGGAGTCGGGTGTGCATTTAAGGTCACGACTGCCCCGAAGATGAATGTGTCCTCACGAGATAAGTAGGGTAAGACAGTTGCGTCCGGATATAACGGATTGTGATAGGTGCGAAACACGTGCCACAAACGATTAAGGTTGGATTATAAAGTAATCACGACAGTCCGGAGTTAAAGGGAGATTTAACTGGATTCCGGTGTGCAATTCAGGTCACCGTTGGCCCGAATAACGTTTTCTCACAAAATTAGTTAGGTAAAACGTTAACTTCTTACCTTAAGTGGGTGAAATTTAACCCAGTCCGGATGTTACGGATTAGGAACGTAAGATAGGGAATTAGGTCATTACAAAACAGTTGTCGCAAACCATCGACGTAGGATAAAAAAGGTCACGACATGGCGGATGTTGCAACATCCGCTCATGAGTTCAAAAAACATGTTCAAAGCATGCAGATGACATTTGAATATAATTGCACTAAAAAGCCTACTTGACTTACTATTGATGGTAATAACAAACTTTTAATTAGACAAGTTTCAAATTGCAACTCACTTGAGTTCGACAATCGAGTTTACCTTCTTATCAGTGCATCCAACAGGAACAACAGTTAACAGGAGTGAAAGGAGAGCAAACAGCCCTAAAGTTACCGCCAGAATGTAGCTGCCGGTTAAACAAATAACCGAATTCTAAATTCGCTCAAATCCGCTTTCCGTGTAGTATTATAGTGATTGTTTGTGCCTCTAAACTTGAATCTTAAGTTTACCACGTGGTTACAACTCCTTACAAGGCTTCATAAGAAAATTTTAAAAACGTCCGCGGAGGTTCGGCGAATGTTCGCGAATGTCCGCGCCCGGGTGACAACGTGTGCTAACAGGGATGATTGATCAGATATTCATGCCAGTTTTTCAGTAGATCGAGACGCCATGTTTTAGTCAACTAGAAACATTATTAGAAATCGTACTATCAAATTCATATTAGGCTATTCACAGATCTTTTTCTCTTAGTGTATTTTTGAACGAGTGCTCGTTGTTTCGTGGAATCACATTACGAGTGCTAATCTTATATGCCGTTCCCTGAGATAAACGATGTATAACACGCACAGTTTAATACATTGAAAACCACCTGATAGTCATGATATAACCCATCTGCAAAAGCACTTAACGAAATAAGTTTATTGAAATTTTGACAGAGGTCGAATTAAAAATTAAGAATAACTCTGTTTTCTCATAATTGATAGCAATGTATGACTACTGCTGTTTAGATACATAAGATGTAGATTCAAAATACGGGAATTAATAAATGATGTGCATGATGAATGAACTCCACTAAACCTGTTGCCTGAATGCCAAAACAATAAAATAAATGCTATTGCTCGGTTACAATAATTATGAAAATTTAATATAAATAAATCAGACAGCTGTCACATCCTTACGATGCATGCTGTCATGCAACCCGTAGGCTGCACGAGTGCTCAAATAATGTCAGGTTGCCCAAGCCTAAACAGGAGCACACGAAGTTCAGTGGTACAGCCGGGATTTGAACCAGGGACATTCAGGTTATGAGTTCAACGCTCTTACCACAGAGCGTTTGTGGCTTGGTTACGGGAATTGCAAAGAAACAAATATGTTCATGGATAAGCGTACTGTTTGCTCCAATCAAGTTGTTTGAGAGGTGCTTATGAATTTTTAGAGAGTAGGAAAACTAGCCAATAGCTTTCATTGTAATATAGTGACCAGTAAACTGATATAATTTAATGTTGAAATACTGCCCAATCACCGGGTTATGTAAAACACATATAAACCACGGCATGTGGTTGGAGTGTAAAACTGCACAATTCAAATGTGTGGAGGAAAAAATTATAATTGTCTCCTGTTGTTCTTCATAGGTAAGCGTTTCATTAACACTTCAACGTATTTTTACATGATATTTTGTAAATTATATGCGATATGTGATGTTTCAAAACGTGTGTATATGAATTAGGATTTGATTGTCAGTTTGCATAAGGTAAGCAACGTTTAATGTATATGATAAGAGGATAATTTATTCAATCAATTATATTCCAGTTGCCTGTTCAATGGGCGGGACGTTTAGTAAGTTAACGTAAACATTATACTCAGTTCCCAACAAATAAATCGAAAAACATTCACCGTTTTAAACTTGAATTATTACCCTTAAAATGTTAAGGTCAAATGATAATCTAGTACTGAAACCTCCCTTTGACAGTGGTTTGTAATGTTTAGAAATGATTCAATAATAGGGGGCCTGCTTTCATCAGCTGAAACATTACATGTCAAAAATACGTCAGTTGTGTAATTCATTGAAATTGGCGACAATACTTTTACTGAAAATTAAAAAAAGTAAGCTTTACGTTATCGGAATTGACATTAATGATAATACTTATGAAGGATAAAAACATTTAGCTACTTCTGTATTGTACGTCTTGATAAGCCCATTGTGATAAGCACTTATGTTTTCCAAAGAAAATGGTCAATATGTGTAGTTATTTTCTTGAGAAGATAGATCGTCAAAATTTACTATGATATATTGGAAAGAATTGTTTATTATGGAAGAAAAATTTCATTCGTTTTGAGTGTCTTGGTAGATGATGTTCTTGGAAAATATTTTCCTACCGGAAGATGCAAATATTCGTAAACCAATAGCACCAGGTTTTATTGACATAGAAATTGGACTCCTTAGTGTTTTTTCAATAAATTATATTCTCTGTATTTACATTATATGAACATACTTTCTGAGAATTTGGAAAAAAACAAACGTTTAGACATAGACATTGACTGTTCCCTGCTAATGGCAATGACGTATTTTCAAACCATGACATAATGTTACATGCGTGCTACCAAAATCAAACTTCACTTCAGCATCTCTGATGGCACCGCATTTGGCATCATGTTATCACAATTTCCTCAAATTGCAGCGGCACAAAATTAGTAATTCGTACATAACTGGTCGTTCGAAAAAAACACTAAAATATTCTTATTAGTGAATGAATTTGTGTCAAGTATAGAAAGCTTTACAAAAATTAATATGAGCTACTTACATATCGGAAATGTAATCACTAAGCATAGATCATTCAAATATACGTTACTTGAACTTGTCACCATTCAGCATAGCTTAACAAACCTGCAAAAGTTGCCACACAATGTTGTAGATCGTAACAACAGGTGTCGATACATTTTAGAAATCAGTTGTAAAAAATTGATTTATTTGCGTTGACGATATCAGTCACGACAAGTTTGTGCTCCATGTTAATAAAAATATGCTATGGAACTTACAACTGAGTATACACACGACGAAATCATACAACATTGTCGTACAGGTGTTCGTGCATAGCTATTATGAATAGGTATACTATCCGAAACATTTTTATTACAAAGAGTACTATCAACATTTTATTTAGCAACAGCAAACATTCATTACTAAGTGCGCCTTGCATTTTTCGGTGGTTATCAAACACAGCAGGAAGTACCAAAATATCCGAAATATCCGATAGAAATTAATTATGAAGTTTGCTGAATTATAACTGTTGTACAAAGTTCAAAGCACAAAGTTCACGTAATACATCATTCTAGAACATGCATCAATAAAATCAGGTTTACAAAGATATTCGATGACGTATGTCATGAATTAATGTTAGAAACAATGAATGCAATGCATCCAAATAAGTAGTGATTACGGTGGGAAGTAAAGAGTACTTTTAAGGTTATTTGATCAATTTCCATGAAACGTCTGGACAGTTTGACTGTTTCAATTAGTTGACAGTGCGTGACCCTTGTCCTAAATTATTCTGGTGAGTAAGTTGATAATATTTTGGCACGTATTCACAATTCAAGCTGAATCGAAAACATTAGGTAAGCCTGCACAACAAGCGACTACAAATAAGACTCTCCTCACGGTCCGAAATACAGGTGAGATTATATAAATCACGTACTATATTCATTCGTTAGGAATAAATTTTGATATTAAAAATTTAATTTAGTCTATTTATGATATAAAAAACAAACAAGAAAAAATGGAAACGAAGTACGCTGCCGTTTTCCCATGAAATGACCGTTTTATATAAAACATCGTATTCGCAAATATAACAATTACATTAAAATTGAGGGTTTCATGCTTAAAAACGGAAATCAATATTTTCGTTTACTGGAAAGAATGCTTTGTGCACGTTCACTGAAACATAATGCGCTCACAAGTGCTGATCTTGTTTCTCTTATTTGCCTAATAATGTCCCTCATTACCATTCATACACAACTTTTTTTCTAATGCAACCGTAGGTGAAACAGTGGGCTCTGGTACGTCTTTCTCAGTCAAGTTGATAAGTTCGTTTGTTTAAATCTCCAATTTTTATTGGCAGTTTAACACGTATTAATTGATCATGGTTGGTACACATATTCTTGCATGAATATTTAAATTGCTTTTTTTTAAAGTGCATGGGAGATGTAAGTAGTTTTCTCCATGTTCTGTGACACCTGTTCCATACACTGTCTATAACTCATGTCAAAAATATTTTGTAACATGATTGCAAAAAAATATACGAATGTGATAGTGTTCCTTCCGCAAATCTTACCATGTGGTCGGTTTTGATAGAGCATATGAATGATTTAATTTAACATAGCCAAATTCTATCATCTTTCGAATGGTAGGGTTTGCATTGTGTTTCTTCATTGTAAGCACCAGCTCCTGATAATGTACTTTTTGAGTCATTTATGGATTTGAAGAAACATTCCTGATGGTGAACATCAAACATTGTTGTAGTCTATCCTCTTCAACATAACAATGATGTCAGTATCTTAATATTTCAATGCAGAATAATGTTAACGATAACTCATGTATTCTTCCGCAAAACCGTGTTTGCGAGTAAACATGAATCATAGACTGACAGTTTGTTCGGAGAATTAGCATCTGTTTAAATAGTAATGAAAACGCAATGAGTTACATAATAATGAAAAGCAAATATGTTTATTACTTTCCAAAATAATTACTCCACGTTATATTTGAAGGTTACTTATATAAAGCCAGTGTATTCATTCCTATTTTAGTCTGTGTAAAAAGTAAAATGCCGTTTTTATTGTACAATGTCATAGGAACTACAGATTCACAGAAATCACCACACCCATGATTGTTTGAGGCGGCTGACAGTCGCAGGAGCTTATTAAAGAATGTTTTTCCAACATTTGTAAGCGATAATTTATCATTCATTTGCAAATGTGTAATAAAAACAGGAAACATTTATAGCAAGCGACGGATAATCAATTTATAAAGGTATATTAAAGCCTTCAATGTCAATAAAGGTTTGCATGTAAGCATCATGATGTGGACTATAAATACCTGGTAATTTAACTGTTCATTGTAGTTCAGGTTCGTGGAATATTGCGAATCAAGTTCCCACCGATCCGTTTCTTGAGGTATGGGTGAGCAAAATATTGTGAGACGAAATGTGTCGCACGATTAAAGTGATGCATAAGTGCAGAACCTTTATCGGAGGGTAGGCTTATGCATTATAAAAAAGACGCAAAATCCAGAGCTTGCAGCGAAAACCTAACACTTTCATGAAGCTTAGATTGATCCTAATGTGGTTCATTGATAATGTTGACGTGTATAGGATCTAGCAATGTTGGACAGCATGAAAAATTTTTTTATAGGTTAATGAGAGAGTTTTACGGAGAACACTTCTTTGAAATGAACCACTGCTGAACTGCTTTCTAATAAGATTTGATCCGAAAAAGTCACAACTGGAATCCGGTAGGCTAGAAACGATATAATCTTAGTCTGTTATACATTTCAGATCGTTGTCGTTAATATTTCATACAGAAGCCTCGGAAGGGGCATTATTCTTGAAAAAATAACAACGATTGTCACTTATAGATAATCTGTTTCTTGGTCCAGAAAATCAAGATGAATACATCCACAAGAAAGTTTTCTTCAGGAAACAAAATTTTTTACATCGGGTACTGTACTACGGGTACTATACTACGATGAAATTAAATAACAACTTGTTCCATAACTTAAAAAAACAAAAGTATACTTAATGAAGCAGCAGTTTATTGTATCATTGTATCAAAAGCTTTTGTCTATAAGGATGACAACCGGTAACTTCAGTGAATGAAAATCGTTTTGTGTTAAAGACAACTTACAAATGTGCATCAACACTTCAATAAAAGAACAACGAAATTATACATGGGGTCGGGGTTTCATAGATGGTTCAAGAGGTTTCAATGATTCAATGACTTCAATTGTGCTAAAAATTCCACTTGAAACACAATATAGCAAACAATACTTGTTTTATGCGATTTTTACTCTGGTTATTCCAACGCAAGCATATATATCGGTTAGAATAAATAAAATAATGTGTAAAAAAGTGAGCGCCTGGAAGAGTATCGGATCAAAAGGTCACTAGTTAAAATCCGGGGTAGGAATTACGCACAGTCAGTGAAATTTCAAGAGTTTGATGAGATTCTTCAGAACACAAAGTTGACATTTGCGTAATCTGATCGCAATCGCTTCCACAATTACCAATAGTCTATAGAGTGTAGCACATGAGCTGACTGAAGGCGCCAGATAAATCACATCGAAGGTCTTGTCTTGGTAACCCGAGCGATTTGATTCAATCAAGTTTGACCTGATCGCACTCGTGTTTGGTATGACGAATCCTTGGATCAAAGTGGCAAAGCAGTGCCCACGTGCTCTTACGGACAATGATCTCGCCGAAACTTTACCATATGATGTTCAACACCAGCTTACAAATGAGTTTACTTATAAGCTGGAGGTAGACTGTGGTAGTTTGTCCTTCAAGTGGAGCCTGATAATGAGTCTCAATCGAAAACCAAAGCAAAACTTAGCAGCCCCTTATGTCTTACCAGTGGAATGAAGAAGTCGTCGTATGACTAATTACGCTAGTAAATCTCCTTCGAATGGTAGGCTGAGGAATAAATTTTTCTCTTCAGTATAGTGTCACCTTAGATTTTGTTTTGTGGATTCCATTTTATCCTGTACGAATATTAGCCCGAGGCCATGTTGTAAGAATAATTGCTCTATAAACTGAAGCTCTTCTTGCATGTAATAAGCCGAAAAAATTTTGATCGCTCTTAGCGTTACAAATCTCATAAGATTTCGAAAAAGCACACAAAATTTGTTTGGCTGGATAAAAGCAAGAGAAGTTTAAAAACTGTAGATCAAGTATTCTTACAAAACGGCTTCCTACCAAGATTTGTACATGAAAACAATTCAATTCAAAAACTCAAGTTCTACGGTCACATCACCCTAGAAAGAAAAAAGTATCCCTCATCATACAATTCAAGAGCGTTACACTAGCGGAATGAGTCAATCAACGACTGCTTCATTCGATTGATAAGATATATAGGGCTGCTAAGTCCTGCCAAGTCACGTGCCACAAACTGTTACCTATTGTGAATTGCGGAAGACATATATATATATATATATATATATATATATATAAAAACGGACTTGCGTTAAGGAACAAACGCAGAAAACGAGTGTTGTTCACAACATTGCGTTTCAATGACGTTTTTATGACGTTCGATCAATTTATCAGTTCCAGGTAACTCACTATGCAAACCGATTGGTGTTGTTCAACTTAATGTTGAGAAATAATTCACTTGTTTATTGAAGACGTTGATTAAAACGCCCCATATAAAAGTTCATAGCATTCATCACATGTTTATTGATTGATTGGAATTAACGGTAACTCTATATTTTGTTGATATTTCTCAATTATACATTTAAAAGAATTTGTTTTGAAGTTTAAGATTTCATTCAACAAATAGATAATTTGATTCAAAAAGAAAAACGTACGAATGATAATAGTCTAATAAATATGTTGTGTGTATTCAGTGAAAACATTTATCTTATGCATTATTGTCAATCCCAGATTGGAAGGGTGTTTCACATGAACGTGAGTAAAGTGCTGATATGTTGATTTTTTTCGAAGCTCAGAATATGTTGTTAATGAACAGATATGACTAGTTATGAAATAAATCGAACTTGCATAATGTCTCAGATAATTGTGGTGTTGATTTGTTGTTTCATATTTGTGTGAAGCGTCGTGCAGCAAAGAAGAATGACGGATTCCATGAAAACCGTTATGCTGTTGGCACAAAGGTACTCAAATGATATAGAAAGGACCAGAAATACATTTCAAGATTCTTAAAAATCAAAATATAACCGCAATGAACCGAAAAATGTTTTATTTGTCTTTAATGTGTGGAGCATGTCTTATGAATACAGGAAAAATAATCTCTACGAAACGCTCAAAAATTAACATTTTTAATTACATTTCAATTCAGGTCAACTTTCATCAACAACGTCACCTGAACCTGCACACAAAACAAGGTTTAATTCATACTGAACATCATTTTTAAGCAGTGTAAATTAAATATACCATATAATGTGCTATCTAATTTGTTTGAGGTAGTTAAAGCAACAGTGTTTTTAGTTGAGGAGACATCAAGAAGAATAATCTTAACACAGATGGACTGGACTACGCACAGCAACACGTCTCAAGGTTGCATGTTGGAAGAGAGTTCGTTGAAGAAACAATTTCCGTGAAATCAAAAATTTACGATTAATAAAAGAGGTTTATCAGTGCTGTTAGAATAAGGGCAACTGATATGCAAATGAAGTCATTTCTCTTGAAAATTGCAGCGATACGTTTTTTCATCAAAATATTTTCCATGAGAAATTTTGTACACTTTATCTTATGAAACTTGAAAAAATTGTATCGAATCTATTTTGATTCATGTTGTGTGAATAGAGTTTATTATTTCTGGAGGAACAACAATTTACTTATCTGAATCCTCGATGAAGTAGAAGGGGCATAGTGACTGGCCACCTGCTTCACATAGATACCTATTGTGGGTCGAACAATCTCCAACGAAGGCGTCAAACGTTGTTCTTCCGGGAGGCTTTGACCTATGTCCTTTCACCCCCAAGATTATCTATCTTAGCTTAACTCTGGTTAATTCTATCCGTAATGTCCGTGGTTTCCTTACCAATTTGTTTTACGTTAGAACGTTGTTATCCTTTTGATCAACACCCTTTCTAGAAAGAGCAGTTGATATCTGTCAGGGTTTCCTACCTTTATACCATATTGATTTTCCAACCTTATTTGTCTATCCAATAAACGACTAATATGAGGGATAACTTATCCACCACACAGCGGACGCGCTAGTACGCCGTATAGTGCCAGCGCAAAGAAGGATGCACGTCAATTTTAAAGATAACCTAAATGTTCATCTAACACATCAACAATATGATCTCCAGCTTTTTATCACTTTCAAATGGATATAATTAAATAGAAACATTGTAGATGAATTACCAGCAGCTGCAACATAACAAAAGAAATAATTTATGATTTTCATCAGAAGAAGCAGTAAATCGGTTGCTACCTTCGTTTGTCCCCCCAGAGGACACCGAAGTAGAGGAATTATCGAGTTGTGATACATTGATTCTGTTGAATGAAGAATCGGAAAAGATCTTGTTGAGTAATAATAGTGTGTTCAAGAAAGGGCGGAATAGAGAATTGTGAGAAGTCTGTAAGAATTTTGGGATGGAAAGACTGATAAAAGTATAAGTTATGGTATGATAAATAATCAACTAGCGAAACGTAAGGAATCACACTTCAATACGACGATAGCGGTTATGATCGGGGTACAAGCTTTCATTTGTTTCTAAACAAACCAAAGAAGGTTACAGGTGTTGAAAATAATCCCAGCCTGTTATAACCTACCCTTGAAACGTTGAAAAGAGAATGATGTGAAGTCAATTATGATTTTCAAATGGGAGAAAATGAACCAAAAAATCCATTTTGCATAGACAAAGTCAACATGCTTACACCAATATGTGTCGTCTTTAAACCAAAAACAAGACTATAACAGGAAGAAATCATTATCCGAGTGCTGTTTATACACAGTAAAATATAGTAGCCATAAAGTTTCTGAAGTTCAGTGTCCTCATGGAAAGTGGAAGGAGTTGATTGCACGCGTATGTGTTTAAATGGGAATTATTTCCAGTGGACTAGTGTGCAACCTCGTCCAGACATTTCCAAATGATTAAATTCTGGAAACGTGAATGACTGATCGATGACAAAGTCATATCATCACCAAACTTCGGAAAAACTTCATTGTTGACTTATGGTAATTTTGCTATAAGAAGTAGAAAATGTGGGTAATTGCATCTTATTTTTGAGTACCCATGACGGAATAATCAATCACTGGATTTTAAAAATGAACAGAGACGAACCACCATTTGTTTTGAAAATAATCATAAGGAAATTCATCAAAAGATTTGACAGCAAAATTCCATTGTTTGCATAAATATAGGATATATAAAATCATCCAATGCGCTACTGTTTTTGCAAAAAAATGATTGGTCTTTTCTATCTATCCAGTGAATGAGGTTTTCCCTCCGCTAGTCAGTTTGATACATCAAAAGTAGAGTATGCCTTCTAAAAGCGGATTGTCTAAGCCTTCGGAAGCTTGCCTGTGTTTAAGTCGTGTTTGTGGTCAACGAAGTGGTTTTGAATCGTGCTGATGTCCTTCGCTTCTACACATTCCAGAGCAAGCGCCAGAAGAGGTGATTTGATCACAGGAAAAAGGCTTACAAACTAGGAAGAAACCTGAAGTAAAGACTGTACGAGCTCTGATATAAGCGGAAATTAGGCGTTTGAATAACTTGAATGTTGAGGCGATACTTAGAAACGATGATCGTCGTAGCACATGAAGAACATTAAAACCATTGTTTGGTATGAACTCTCACAGAAAATTGCAGAATATTGACGTTGAGTTGCTCAACAACGATCTAAGCCCACCGACCAACACTTTACCTCTCCCAAAAATTGAATCTTTGGTCCCTCCACCACGGTTTCAACCCAGTGATGTATATAAACAAATGCTTACTACTAAAACGAATAAAGCCACGGGCCTTGATGCTCTATCTCCCGTAATGATAAAGGAGTTCGCAGATAGCTTAGCAGTCCCTTTAGCTGAACTATTCAACAACTGCATACAGCGAGGTAAGATCCCCGACGTTTGAAAGATGACTAAAAGAACACCTGTTTCCAAAAAAGAGCTCGGGAAGTTCCGTCCGATTTCCTGCACATCTTAGCTTTTGAAGGCTATGAAAAATTGTTTGTCCCTCATGTTGTCACTAAAGATTCTGCCGAAGTTGATCGCAAATTTGCTTTTAGACCATCCCGCTCTACTCTAGACGCCGTAGTATATCTGGTTCACTCAGTGGCATCAACTCTAACCAAAAGGCAAAAACCTGTCAGAATGGTGGTTTTCGACTATAAAAACGCCTTTAGCTGTTTGGATAGAGCAAAACTACTGCTCTTCTTATCCGAAAAGGTGTCAAACTACATCTATGTATGCCTATCCGAGACTACTTTACCAGCCGAACACATTACACTTTCGCAAACAACCAGACATCTACAACAACTGCTGCTGACACGGGTGTTCTTCAAGGAGCCATTCTCTTCCCTTTCGTCTTCTCTTTAAATGTGAATCAACTCTCTATCCCACTTGACTTAATTGGATGCAAGTATGCCGTTGATGTAGTCTTTGGTTTTTAGCACTCCGGTACGGAGAGCTATGACAGATTGCAGACAAATCCGGCAGAAGAAATGAATTGGTCTTCATCTCGGAATCTCACCCTCAACCCGATGAAATGTCAAGATATGATATTTTCTCTTTTTCCTATTGACCACATTGATCCCTTTTGAACAGTTACCCTCTACACTTTATTATCAATAACAGAATTCCTAACTCTTGCACTGTCAAATATCTTGGCGTTTTATTGACGCAACAAACTTTTATCGTCTGCGCACGTCACAGCAACTTTTGACAAAGTGAGAAAATTGCCGTTTTTTGCCCTCAAGCTCAGACTGATAACCAACCCATATAAGCTTGACCTTAAGTTTGTGTGTGCATGTATCCTTCCCCATTGGCTTTATTGTTCGCCGGTCATCTTTGCAGGACATTTGGAAAGGGATTCTAGCCAAATTGCAAGGTCCATAAGGCTTATTGCTAGAAGTAGTGGGATCTCTAGGGTAACGCTTGTTGACGCTGTTGTTTCGCGACATTTTCTGGCTTGTGAACAATGTTGTACCAAAATTTCGCCGTCTCCACCCACTTACTTCACAAAGACCTATCTATGGTTATATCTTCTTCATCTACCCGTGAAACATTCAAACTTTTATTATCCCTCACATCATTTTACCGTAACTATGTCTTACCATACCTTGCACGTTTCTTAGTTTCCCCAGTAACAGTGACAACAGAACTTCAGAGCATATTGCTCCGATGAATCTTCTTTTCTTACGATATTTTGCTTTAAAAATTCGTTTTTTCTCTACTTAAATGGTAAACAGCGCTGAAAATCCCCCCATCAGGGTGTATAAAAGCATTTACTGACTTGACTTGACTTAACTTGAATGGAGATTTTTTTATTATTATCAAAATAGTTAAAATACGGAATTTTACGCAACCAAAAATGAGAAAAAGTTGCGTTTGTGTTTTGGAACACAGAGAATGGAGATTAACTAATAATAACAAATATTTATTGTTATATGATGTTATGTTATGCTGTGTTTCTAAACCCGATCAAATCCGGCGTGATTAATAACTTCCCTTTTTAAATTAATTTCTTCTGTTTTGTCAAACTACGTTGCTTGTCAAAATCAATGTGCTCCAATAAACAGTTGTTCAGTTGTTGAGCTCGGGTAAGTTGCGTTCTTGATGTGACGTGATTTATTTTAAATGTCATTCCACTAAAATATTCATGATAGTTGTTGTATACATTGAAGTAAAGAACTAGTTAACGATCAAACGTATTGTTAGACTAATAAAAGTTTAGCTTTACGGTTTTAACGGTCTCACGGTGACCAAGGTAGTAAAGGTTTTAATGGTTTCCTTAAATTGAATAAATGAAAAACATATTCACATTGTTTTTTCACAGATACAAATGTGCATTTTGCTCAGAGTAACCAGAAAAAACCCACAGACCTAATCATGACTTCTCATTTTCTTAGGTTATGAAAGAGTTAGAAATTTTCAGAGCTCTGAATAATAAAGCTGATAAAAGTATCTTCTCGTTGAAATTCTAAAGGGAATCACAAGGATCATGTTCCTAATATATCTTCTACACAATTTTAAAAACGGGAACAGACTGTTTGTAGTTTTGACCCGGGAAAATTATCAGTAGTTATTACTGGAAATAAATCTCTCAATCGAGTGTAAAATATAATAACGTCATTATTAGTATGTATGCAGTGCAATTACCCACATTTGTGTTGTTTGAAATAACGTCAACAAACACCTATGGACTAGAAACGTCATTACAAACAAAGTGTACTCAAATGTTCCTGAAGTCTTTTGGAGTCTTCCAGTCTCTAGTAGAGTTTTGAAAACGTCTCAACTTGAGTTAACTTGTGAAACAATATGATATTGAGAGATTTTGGTATTATAAATAGAAATCTAAGAAATCCATTATTTTTCCATTTTCAATAATCAGCTTTTCGTGGTAGTTGTAATACCGTATTTTATTACAATAAAAACAGTAGGTCAAAGAACACCCAAGTAACCAAATTTTTTGTGATTAGATATGCGATAAATTTTAGCATTTTGCCTTCACAATCAATAGACAATGTTCATGAAGGTGAGTTGTTTAAGATAATGAATGTTACATCCAAACAGAAACCAATTGTTTTGGATATATCATGACTTCAATGTAGTCACTCGTACAAATTGATTATGAGTAAGTTCTCTAGCAAGTTAGCGTAATTTCACAAATTTCCGCACACACCAACATAGTAGCATATTATTTCGTTATGGTGTGTTGCAGGTGTCAAAACCTTTGTTGAGGGATTATAAAATGCGCAGCGTGTACAAAAAATAATGTTGAATCCTGTTTCTGAATCCTGTTCTAGAAATGTGTTATTTGAATCTTTCTTCATTAGCTAAGGTGCATTATCAAAAGGGTGAGCAAATGAATAAATAAGTTTATAATGACGTTCACAATTGAGTTAAAAGGGTCATGTTTATTGGAATCTAAAATAATACGTCATCTTGTAGAGACGTTTTAAGTCAAATTTCATAAAGAAGAAATATTTACTCACTCTTTTTTTAAAGTGATGAGAATGGACGATGAATTCCGAGGAAAGAGTACGTAAACGGAGAATGCGTGTTACATATTATGAGCAGCATTGTATTTTTCTTTTTATTCTCCCACTAACTTTACTTGTACAATCAATTCAATTTCATCACGCAATGCGTATCAAATTATAATTTCATAATACTCTGCCCGGAAATTACGGATAGTTAGTGTGGTTTAATGTTTTAAATTTGCAAAAATTATTTACCTGTGGTACATTATTTAAAAGCAAATTTACATGGACGTACTTGTAAGTTTTACAAACATTTCCTTTGTTCCATTTATGTCTACTCTATTTGCACGTTTGTTTCTTTAGGCAATTTAGTCCAGATAGCAAACGTAGACTATTCCGGGTCGAAATACAAACGAATAAGTGGAATTTATATACATTGTTAAAATGTCTGATAATTTACAACGAAAACGGCCAACAATGTTTGAGCATACCACCGTAGATGACGTTGGGATTTCCTGGGTGGTCTATCTAAAACGCGACATGCTTTCGAGAATCTTTTGAGATTATTAACATCCCAATTTCTGTAGCTCCAAGAAAAACATGCTTGTTTGAATAACCATCTATAATAAAATCTTAGGAATCCAAAACGATTTGTTTCAACGAGCAATCGGCATGACATTTCTGCAATGTTTGCATAATATTTGAGACAAAACATTTCAAAAACATTCATGTGTTTTTATCATCCAATGTTGATTATTCGTACAGATTTTTATAAAATTTTCAAGCCATTCAGTGCACCGTTTCAACAAGTTGCATATGTAGCCGAGATAAATAGAGAATAAGGTAATTTGCATTGCACACCTGGTCGATGTATCATGGTGTGTTTTATGTTTCATGAGATAAAAAAAGCATCTATACAAATGCCAAATTGGATTACTTGAAGATGAAACGGTGATCAATGTATATTCTCAGTATTAGCATAATTAATTTAGTGTATATTTGTAAAATAACTGGTCGGTCATTTAAATTCAACTTGATTTTAAAAATATACGGAAAACAAAACACTGAAACACTTTATGGCTGTTGATCACATGGCAGTTGATCTGTTCGCCTAGCTTGGCAATTGTTTTGCAGACGATTTGCACCATTCCAGGAGACATTTTCAGTGATCAGTTGGATGGTGATTCCTCTTTTCATGCTTGCGTTTATATAGTGTCCAAAGAGTATCTAAAATCCGTAACGTGATTGTTTGAGAATTTGATTGGTTCCTAACATTGACATTGTGATGTGGTCTGATTTTTATGTGTCTGATTGGTTTACTAGTGACACCCCCTATTTTGATTGGCTCATTTTCAATTTGCGTTACATTGTGTTCTGATTTCATCTAGGTTGATTGGTCTTGTGGATGTCGTCCAATTGCAGCAGTTTTCTTCCTCCGGTTTGATTGGTCCATTCACCATTTCTATTGCCTCCTTGTTTGATTTTCCGTTATCGATTGGTTCTTGTTTTATTTACGTAACCTTCATAGGTCCTTGGTTTGATTGACCTTTGTTCCGTTTGGTTATATTTTCTTTCATAATTTTTCGTTTGTTTGTTTTGATTGATTTCTTTAGTTGCTTCTATTGCTTTCTTCCGTCGTTTCTAATTGGATAGGTTTACATTTCTTTGTCCTCAGAGTTTGTTGATAGCCTTCCGAGTGGAGTACCATGCTTTTATGAATTTACGTTCTTTCTTTGTTCTTGCTTGAGCTAATATGTGGACGTCATTCTAGTTGAACTTGTGTACTTCCTGATCTTCGTGTACGGAGACAAGAGAGAATTGATCGTGCATTCTAGTGGCGAGTTGGTGTGGCTAATTTTCTTCCTGTTTGTCCGACATAGTGTTTGTCACAATCGTTGCATCAAATCTTGTATACGACGTTCGTCTTCTTTATTGTTTACAGTTTTCCTTTTGGTCTTGACATGGTTTTCCGGAGGGTGTTGGTGGGTTTGTAAGGTACCGTTATACCATGTTGTCAAAGGAACCTTCCTGTCATTTCCAAAATGTTCTTGATGTATGGTAAAGTGATCCGTTTTCCTTTTCTTCGAGTTGTTGTGTCCATCGATTTGTTCGAGTTGCTCTTCTTCAGGGATCTCCAAATAACAATATTTGGGTAGCCATTCTTCTTAAGGACTTTATATAAACGTATTTTGTCGTCAATCTCGGATTCCGTAGTGCTGCAGTTTGTTTCGATTCGCTTGAACAGTGTCCGAATACAACTTTGTTTGCGACAAATTGGATGATTACTATGAGAGTTGAGAATTTGGTCCGTCTGAGTCGCCTTCTTGTAGACTCCTCGAATGGTGACGAAACGTTTTCAAAATAAATGCAAAGCTTGGCGAACAGATCAATTGCCTTCTGATCAACAGCCAATTAACGTACCCGAGCTACCAATATGTCGACATATTGCTAACAACTTTGCGCGTTGAACTTTCAAAAACAGCTCGTCAATTGGAGACTTTCACCTGCCGACAAACCTGCACACGACAACAGTACATTTCCTTCATGATTGTTTGCGTAATTTTGTTTTTTTTTTAAAAGGTAACTTATCGGCCACCATTGACTCATCCTGAAGCTTGGACACTAGCCAGACAAAACGGTAGACGGATGATGAGACTGATGTTCAATGATGCACACAATCGTCTAAGCAAATATGACAGAATCGCCACTTCACAAGAGGAGGCTTGTTTCAGGATAAAACGACCTGAACTCTTACAAAAACTCAATTTGGCAAAAGAACGAAGAACTCAATCCACCACTGAACACAAGAAAGCTAGTCTTAAAACCAAATTCTCTAGACTCATTATAAACCACGAACACGAAAACAACGACAACAAAGAATGGATCAAGAAACTCTCCAATAGACAACTTACAAAGTTAGAACATGACATTTTTGTCAAAGGAATCAATTTCTACTATAAAGATGCCACAAACCTAGAGTACTTGGCCAGCTTGGAAGCAGCAATGAAATCGTCTGGACTCAATGGAACTACCCAACAACAACTGCGTCAGACCGTAATTGCAACCATCACCCGCAACAGAAATTTCAACACCTTATCAAAGGAATAACTGCCAGCCAATAACGGACCCATCACAGTCATCATGGATATATCTGACTATTTAAACAAAGCAAAAGATCTACTGGCCGACACCACCACCATCGCCATCTGAAAAACGATCAAACCAAAAAACTTGCGAACAAAATCAACAAAAGCCTAAGAAGACTTCAGGATTTACAAAGATCACAAAAAAGAATGTTGGAAAATGAGGGCTCGTGACTCAAATGTGGCACTGTTCTACGGTCTACCGAAGGTGCACAAAGAAACAATACAATTACGAACAATTGTTTCCCTTCCAGAAACACCGACGTAAAATCTATCAAAAGAACTATGGAAGAAATTGAAATATCTCATCAATGGGTCACATCACTCCATCAACAAATTAAAGCACTTCTTGGAGAAACTACAGGAAATACAAATCGACGCGGACAAAATAATGGTTTCTTTTGATGTGACCTCACTCATCACATTAGTGAACCTTGAATAAGCAAAGGCAACTGTTGCTAAACTATTTGAAAGCCGTGAACTTCCAAACGAATCTTTAGAAAAAAAGATATCTGCGAACTGCTCAACCTCTGCTTGACTACATATTTTGAATTCAACGGCAAATACTACGAACTATAAGAGGGAGCACCGATGGGATCGCCCATTTCAGGATTTATCGCGGAAATTGCAATGCAAAAATTGGAACGAACTGTACTTCCAAATATGAAATCAAAACTTTGGATTTGTTACGTAGATGACACCTTTGTCATCATCAAAAGGAACGATCTGCAGCGAACACATGAATTATTGAACACCGTCCTTAATGACATAAAGTTCACAACTGAAGAAAAAAATGACGAATAATCGGCATTCCTGGATATCATAACCACAAAATTTCCAAATGGACAACAGCGAACCGAAGTTTAAAAGAAGGCAACTCACACGGACCAAATTCTCAACTCTCATAGTAATCATCCAATTTGTCGCAAACAAAGTTGTATTCGGACTCTGTTCAAGCGAATTGAAACACATTGCAACACAACGGAATCCAAGATTGACGACAAAATACGTTTATATTAAGTCTTTCAGAAGAATGGCTACCCAAATAATGTTATTTGGAGATCCCTGAAGAAGAGCAACTCGAACAAATCGATGGACACAACAACTCGAAGAAAAGGAAAACGGATCAATTTACCATACATCAAGAACATTTCGGATATGACAGGAAGGCTCCTTTGACTACATGGTATAACGGTAGCTTACAAACCCACCAACACCCTCCGTAAAACCATATCAAGACCAAAAGGAAAACTGTAAACAATAAAGAAGACGAACGTCGTATACAAGATTCGATGCAACGATTGTGACAAACACTACGTCGGACAAACAGGAAGAAAATTAGCCACAAAACTACAGTAACACCAGCTTGCCACTAGAAGGCACGATCAATTCTCTCTCGTCACCGTACATGAAGATCGGGAAGGACACAAGTTCAACTGGAATAATGTTTACATATTAGCTCAAGCAAGAACAAAGAAAGAACGTTAATTTATGTTGGCATGGTACTTCAGTGGGAAGGCTATCAACAAACACATTGAAATCGACTTAATTTATGAAACTCTGAGGACAAAGAAATATGAACCTATTGGAAACCAGAGAAGAAACCAATGAAAACAAACAAAGAAAGAAACAACCGAAAGAATATACAAGAAAATATAACCAAAAGGAACGAAGGTCAATCAAACCAAGGACCGATGAAGAATGCGTACAGAAAACAAAAAGCAATCGGAAACGGATAATCAACCAAGGAGGCAATAGAAATGGTGAATGGACCAATCAAACCGGAGGAAGGAAACTGCTGCAATCGGACGACATCCACAAGACCAATCAACTTCGAGAAAGTCAGACTACAACGTAACATAAATTGAAAATGGACTTATCAGAACAGGGGGTCACAAGTGAACCAATCAGATACATAAAAATCAGACCACATCACAATGTCAATTTTTGGAACCAATCAAATTCTCAAACACTTACGTTACGGATTTTAGATACTCTTTGGACACTATATAAACGCAAGCATGAAAGGAGGAATCACCATCCAACTTCCCACTGAATATGTCTCCTCGAATGGTGACAAAACGTCTGCGAAAAATTTGCCAAGCTCCGCGAACAGATCAACTGCCATCTGATCAATAGCCAATTAACGTACACGAGCTACCAATATTTCGACATATTGCTAGGGAATTTATCATTGGTTACGTCCATATGGTTTGTTGTTTGTGAGGTCGTTGGTTTGTTTCCTAATTGCAGCTGTACAAATTTGATATAAAAATATAATTCATTCTTGTAAATATGTTTATATTAGGAAGACAGTGTTACGTGATTTAATTTTTCAGCATATTGTATGCAATAATTGAGACACACAGAAAAATAGGCTTAGTATATTACGATCATTAAAATTTTCAAAAAGTGTTTGACTTTAAGTGGTTTTTGTCTAGCCGAAACATAAAATCTTTTATTAAAACCACAAATATAAACTTTCTCAACTACGGAAAACTTTAAAAGTGATAAGACGAATCATTTCACATGCAGCCCCTTGAAGCATCCCTTAGATGCCTTTTTGTAAAGCAAATACGAGGCCAACATAAAATTTGATTAGATAAAGCGTCGATCGCTTATAAAATACGTTGCAAACTTTATTCACTACTTGATAAATTACTTGTTTTTAGAACCAGTTGGAGATTTTATATATCAACAGTCATCCATATCATTAGGAATAACAAAACCGTTTGTTGAGAATGTACTCAACAGTTTCTAATAAAAAATAAGATGCATCAAATTAATAGTGCAGTCGTTAATCACATGCTATTTTAAATTGCATGTTGCACAATTCCAAATGTCATATTAACTTATTTGAATACCAGGGAAAAACAACAATCACGTTTGAGCCACTCAATAATATTGTACCCATATGTTATCAACAAATAGTATTTTATAATTTAACATAATTTACTCTTATTCACATAACCTGAAGTGTCTTGGTATCACGAAGGTTAAACCTCATAATGTTTGGAAATTATCACTACATGGTCATCACATGAATTCAGTAATTTTATGGAATTTTCCACGGAAAGATTGAAAAGTAAATAATAATTGCTTTTTTATAAATGGTACTGCACGTGTTTGTCGGCATTACTCCCAGAATGTTCGGCAGTGCATCTTGATATCAGCTATTTGATGACAAAGGTTTGTTCTGTGTAATGCCATATGCTTTGCTCTTTTATTAGTATATATATCGTATAGTATATATATCGTGCGCATATAATAATGGTTTCACAGAATATCTGTACTTTGATTTCATTCACAGCTGATGTTGTTGATTCTTTCCGTGAGTTCAAATAATACGTTACGCAAATAATAATCTATAGATATTTTTATATCTTAATTATATTGTTTAAACTGATTTGACGACGACATTTTGCATTGTATTCAGTATTAGAAGATGGCGTATAGAAAATTATTTACTTTGTTTCCAGTGCAAGAAAGAATTAGATATTGTAAGTTGTAAATCTCAAAGCTACCCCGGAATTCAAGTTTGTTGTCATAGGTGTGAGATCAGAAAACGCATAAATGTGTTTTAATAATACAACTAGTAAAGTATAATCAAATGAAAAATTAAACAATTTTTGTTGTATGGAATCTGCAGTTCCAAACGTAGTTAAGTGGAAAATGTTTGGCGTTTGACTAAAAACCAACTGTTTTTTACTCATGGTGGATAAAATTTGCCAGAATGTTGTCATTTTAGGTAAAAGCATAACTGTTCAATTGAATTGGCAAAGTTTCATCGCATTGCAAGCATGATATATTCTCTCAAAACTCACTTGTTCTTGACTATTCTTGAACAAAATAGATTTTTATTTATTATAATTATGTTGAATATATTTAAGTGTTGTATCATGCTATCAGAAAAGGTGAGTTACACAATCGGATTCTAAAAATGTTCATGGAGATTTATGATAGAATGTTTCTCAAGCAGAAGCATATCACTGCGTTTGTGTAAATTATTAACCAAAATCATTGATTTTTTGTATTCAAATAAGCATATAACGAACGGATATCTGGAAGACGGCAATAGCTAGTCATTGTTCTTATAAAGATACAATGAAAATTATGGAGAAGCATTTATGTATCAGCGTTAAACATTGTTCATTAAAAATAATTGTCACGGTTCCTTATAAACAGGAAGGTTGGTGGTTTTTAGGAAGTTAATGTTTCAACCATTATGAAAACGCAAATTGATGAACCTGTTGAAGTTATTACAAATAATTCCAAAATATCTACTGGTTTTCAATTAATGATTCTTGAATAGACGTTCTATAGATAACGCACGTAAAACGTGATCTGTTAGAGGACACCAACCATTTCTATATGGAATGCATAATGAGACAGAATATCGTTTCATTCATGAACACAAATGAATTTCACAAACGTAAGACCGAAACTTTACTTCAAAAATGCCACTCAGTATTTCCTTGTGATGAAGAATAACATACATTGTAATTTTGTGTATGACGACCTGAATGAGAAGAAAATCAACATATCTACAGTGAGCCTTATTAGCTATGTAACTTCTCAAGTTTCACTGTACAACATGGGTTTTTATGAATAGTCACGGCAATAACCGTACATCAATGAATAAAATATGTTGTATGTGTTATTGACGTATTAGTAAGCAAACCCATCAGTTTCAAACAGACGCAGTCCATATAATGACAAAATGACGGTGTTTACAGTTTTATTAAACACTTTTTTATAATTCAAATTACTGTCAAATACGGTGAAATTTTATATACCTATACCAACTAACCTGTCAGTTATACTAATTACGTTGCACAATGGATGAACAAGGAAGAATTCTACATGGTAACCATTATTCCTTTCTTGTAGTTCAATTTTGTAAGCATATTCTATCGTTTGAACAACGAATAATTTATCCATTCATTTTTAAAGTCGTGGAAAAATCGGTTTTGTTATTGACTATTATGTCCACAGAAAAGGAGTTTGTATCTGGTTGTCATTACATCACCGATGAATGTATTGATATCCTTTCGACGAGACTATTCACAAACTGAGGTTTTGTTGCTGCTGGATAGCGTTCTACACTTTCAGACAGATTGCAATTTTCACGTGGAGTTCAATTGTGGTCGGTTTTATAAGTATTGTTATTTTATAGTTTGAATGGCTTTCACGAGCCTGATTCTTCTTTCAAATTTCAGCTGGGGGGACAACAAGGTTTTTGTGGACTTGACTGTTCATAAATGAACAACAGTAGTAATAACGTGACACCTCGAGCATCAAGACGGTTGACCAGCACACTTTGCCATGTCAGTGCAATTCAATTCAATCATTGTGAATAAATCAATTGATCATAAATATCCTACTAATCTGCTGCAGTTATATGCTCTTGAGCTTGGCCTAAGGATTAGTACACATATTGGTCAATCTTGAAACCACTCGATTGTATACGGTGGGCCGTGATCAACGTAACCTAGTCACATTCATTGTGATAAATTGTGGAAGATAACCGCAAAGTATTCTTTGGGAAACACCAATACGTATTGGGTCTTGAGATCATATTGAGGTAAATAGAGAGCCAATTTGCAAAACGAACGAAAATATTATTATTTAAATTTAATGGTAACAATGTGTCCTAGCAGCTAAAGGACAAAACATGTTTCACAAGGACCTCAGGAATTGTTATTTATAGTAATGTCACAAATGCCGCATAAATTGAGTGTCATCTTGTATATGTTTCCCTTATCACGTATACGAAAGCAAACGCAACAATTTAAAATTACCGGTTCCTATGTTAGAACGATATGACGTCGTTTGTATGCTTGAGAAATGTTTTGTTATCATTCAGATTATTGTCAATTAGGTCACAATTTGAAAGGATTCACCAAGTTAATTGCAAGACACATAAGAGGCTTTTGACAAAAAGTGAATTGTACAATAAAGGTTTTCCATATGTTACCACTGTAGTCATGCAAAATAATGTGGTTAATTATACTTTCTGTTGATTCTTATTAACTGAAAATCTATCGCTGAGGTACTCAAATCTCAAGTTCAGGAGATACTTTCAGAAACTATTGAAATATTTATGACGTGAAAATTTTAGCTCGTAATAAACATTTTGTGAATGATTTTGTTCATGTTTGCACATGCATTTAGTCGATACTCGTAATTTTCCAATAATCAACTTTGACGTTTCCCGAAAAATATTCGTTCATATATGAATTTGTATGGCATGGAATACTAAATCAGGATTATATAGTGAAGTAATATTTATAATAGTGTCTGTTTAAATCACATTATTGATCCCTTTCTGATCAAGTTTGTTTGAGCTAGTAAAACAAATATTGTTGAAAATTTTCGAAGAACAGTTACTTGTATTGCAAACATTGTTGTAGGAGCACAATTATTAGATAAAATACGCCACACAATATATTCATGAAATAAACGTAACCGTCCTCAGATATACTACTTGCAGTACAATGTAACATAAACTGAAAAGTAGGACATTTAATGAAAGAATAATAACAATAATACTGGTATTGTGTGAATGTTGAAATGTTCCATTACATACGGTAATTTAAATTAATCCGTTTCATTACATGTGGCAATATAATAGAAGATAAATATGTTTTTAACTCGGAATATAGTTTTGATAATGCCAATGAGAAGAAAATTGAAGATCAAACCAAAATCTTTTGTGATTAAGCCATTCTAAGGTCAAGTTGCACCTTTTAATTGTGCTTTAACGGAAATGGAGGGAGGGAAAACAGGAACGTTACTGGTTTAGGATT
>JBBHEA010000145.1:0-33743 GCA_038088235.1 Zacco platypus | reverse complement strand
TCCTTCGACGCAGACTTATCATACAGGTTTGTTGAGGTTGTGTTGTAAGCTTTTTTCTATTCAACACTTGAAAAGATTTATCAGTTTGCGTTGTGTAGCACGGCCGAATTTTTCTCCCTATTCATGCGCATTAAGTAACCTTTTGTTGATTTCCGGATGCTCATGCTAGTTTTAGGGTATATAGATCCTGTGGAAATCCGATGTAAGATGATGTGGAATTATGCTTCGTTAGATCACGTGAAGTTCATCAATTTGCCGCTTGACGTTGGCAATCATCAACAATCTAGATGTCATTTTAGCGCGCGGAATTTAATTCCATCCGTTCAGCTGTCCCGTTTGTTAGGTGTTTGATTTGTGTCCTGTAATATTTGTTAGTATTATCATCTTTGTTTTTCTTTTAATTTGCAAGGATGTGGGGTTAATGGACTATAAATTGTTGTACGCAATGCTACCAAACTTGCAAGGCAGTTGTGTATGCATTTCGAAATTCAAATAGACTGGAAACTCTCTTCTTTTCTCACACATTATTTTTCTTATTCTAGGTTCACGTCTATGTCTTCTCTACCTTAACATTAGAGGTACTAAGGACGTCAAAGAGTTCTTGTACGCTCGATGGAACAGAGACAAAGGCTAATATCCCATCGGCCTTCATGAGTCTCAACTTTGTAAATGATAGTGAGGTGCGGGAATCGACGACTCCACATGCTAACTTGATGACTCAGCAAAATCGGTCCGCTGTAACGACCACTGAGCAACAGGCAGTGGATCAACTGGAACCCGATCCACACCCCCTAGAAGTGTCCCACTCCAAATTCCCGCAGGATATCACTTCCAAACTTTGTGCACTTTTCCCACCCAATTGTCACGATGCTGTCATAGAAATATTGGCAAATCATCCTGGAGCAACACAAAATTTAGCTCTGTTGCAATTGTTCGTGCTCATTCTACCTCGACTTCCCGCCCACTTGGAAGATCTGATGTTTCACTTGCGTGTCTCACGAGCTGCTCTGATTGAATGTATCGAACGTTTCTCGCCTATTCTATCCACAGCCAAGCTGCCAGACCCTGTGACAGCTTGTTTTTCCGGAGTAGCTTGGCCTGACTGAATTTTAGCTGAAGTGCTTTCTGCTGCTGTGATTTGTATAATAGTGCCAAAACCCATAATTGTCTTTGTCCATTAAATAATTTTCTTCCCTAATGGCTTTTTGCTCAGATTTGCTCTGATAACCAGCTCAGGGTCAAAGGATTTTAAAGGTCATTGTTTTCTTCAATCAATCAGTTTTGATATACAGTTGTCTTGACACATTGCCTAAAGTCTGTTGCGATGGTCAAGCTGGGTTATAGTTGCATTCAATTGTTCTAGTGGATGAAGTGAAATAATAAATTCTCCCACAACATTTCGGTCTCACCTAATATAGTAATCCTAGGACGCGAGAGGAACGGAGTACTCCAGAATCGGTCAAACCTGGACAAAAACATACAGTGACCGGGATGGGGAAACTCGAACTTGCGTTGGCTTCGTAATGTACTCATTCACTTTACCTTATAGCGGCTATCTTCTGTCAGGATGAGCGCTTTAGGCAGTGTTGACAACTTTCGTCTGCCCGGATGGGGACCCCGAGACCATAGTCATCAATCGTTAGAAACACTGGCAGATATGGCTCAATCACGCAGTCAGTGGCGATCATGTATCCGAGCTATTGCCTTCAATGCATAGCTTCTCCATCCATCCTAACAACAATTCCCCGATATTCTGAGTTACACTATCTAACACGTAACTCACTGTCTACTTCCTATATCGGTGAACAAAACGGCAGCAGCAGAAACCACCGCACATCGAGTGCACGGTGTTTTATTGCTGATTATGATGATGAGAATGAGATTGAGCGGCAACGCATACTTGACGACCTGAGGCAAAGTTGGCGTATATGCTGAGCCAGTTTTTCTTCGAGTGGCATACCCCATAGACAAAACGAAGACAGAGTTTTTCGACATCCGTTCTAACCATGCCGTAATGTAAATGTCCCCGGTTTGAATCCTGACCAGGTCACTGAAATTTGTGTTCCTGTGTATGCCTGGTCAACCTGACAGCTTACGGGTAGCATGCCAGCATGCATCGTAAAGATGTGATAGTTGTCTGATTATTTTATCACATTATTAAAATATGATTAGCTTTGCATAGTGGTGAATATAGGATTGAATTCGCGGCCCGGAAAGCTTATAAAATGTTTAAGGCTGGTGTGTCATCTTTCTCAAATTGTATCCGCATCTCGGAGGCCAATTGAATGCATTTGTTCACCAGTATGTGCTTCTTCTTCCGCGTAATCGAAATGGGAGAAACCCGAAGAATAAATAAGAGGTTCAACCAAGGCTTCCGTTTAGGTTGTTCACCGTTTGACCCAAACCTTTTGTTTTGTTTTGAGGAAACATTTTGCCTGTTCTTCGTGATTTCGCAGCAGTGAAACATTCATTTGTCTATCTCAGTCGGTATTCGTCGTCCTTAACCGCGATGGTAAGCCATCTTCCCTTTCAGAGTCTGTGATTGGCCCTCCTGTATATGGTCTAACAGAAGAGAGAAAATCGGCAGCTCCCACATCCTACCATAAAACCGTTGATAGTACGCAGGTTGCCCAAGACTATACGGAGGACCTACAACTTCTACGTCACAAGGCGAGTACACTGACCACTAGACCATTGTGATAGTATTCCAAGAAGCTAATTGGGCGTTTATGATGGAATGTATATTCAGAAGCTAGTATGATATGGTGTTTTAGTCCTGCCTACGAGTAGTATAGTGGTGGTGCGCGATTGTTAGTGCTCACAGTCCTACAGCTCGTGTGGGACTATTCCACTAACTTGCATTCGCGCTTATTCACCCCTTTCGAGTCGAACTGCGATGGCTCAGTGGTAAGAGCGTTGAACTTGTAACCTGAATGTTCCCGGTTCGAATCCCAGCCGGGGCACTGAACTTCGTGTGCTCCTGTCTAGGCCTGAGCAACCTGACAGTATCTAAGCCACCGTGCAGCCTACGGGTTGCATGGCAGCATGCATCGTAGGGATGTGACAACTGTCTGACATCCCTTTTGAGTCAGCTCTCGGGAAACTTGAATTGGCGTTGGTTAACCGAAAAATGGTGCGGTTTTTTAATTGACTATGGAGATTCTCCACGTGCAGGTCCTGTCGCAGCCAACAGTGGTCCGGCTAGAGCATTCGCCGCGTAAAATGATGATTACCGATCCGAGTTCCATTGCAGTCATTGTTTAACGTGTGCTACTGTCTAGGCTTGATTGACCTGACAATGTCCCAGACCCCGTGCGGCCTGTGAATTACTTGGCAGCACGCACCGTCACAGTGAGCGGCTGGATCGCATAATAAGTATTTACTATGTGAAAATTGTCCATTTAAATCACGCGTCGTAAGGATATGTCAGCTGGTATTTATTATTTTTAAACGGATAGTACTTATAATCATAATTAATCACCAAACTACTCACTGTTGACATTGATTTTACTTGTAGCGTCACTTTCCGTGTGAGTCATCGGGTCTTTTCAAGAGCTCGCATGAGGTTTCAAGGACATTTTGAATAGGGATGTTCAAGTTCAAGTTCAACAACCATTAACCGGGCACATGAGTGCATTGGTTTGGTTGCCGTCCCAAGCATCTCCAATCGGACTCGAGGCGGGAAGTAAAAAGTCAAGAAAAACATAAAAATTAAATAGCAGAAAGAAAATGAATGCAAGAACGCCACTGTTCACGGCATTTAGCCATGTCACCTAAGGTTTCTAACCACAAGGTGGGTGGATCTCGTGGACCCATCCGGGTAGTCTCACACGACCCACGCGACTCAGTCCAGCAGTTAAGGTTTTCATACCTTTCTGCCATGTCATAGACTGTCCACCCTACTCGATGCCAACTACTACCAATCTCAGCGAGCAATGCACGCCTTGGGAGTCTATCTGGGGACATGCGCAACACGTGCCCCAACCACCTCAGTCTTTGGAGGTCCAATACTTGGTCCAGTGATTTACCGTGGTTGCCAAGCACTCTACGTCTGATCTCAATATTGCTGACTCGGTTGTCCCACCAAGCTCTACAAATGCTGCGTAGACAGCGGTGATCGAACACCAGCAGTCTTCGTCTATCCTCTGTGCGCAACGGCCAGGTTTCTGCACCGTAGAGCAGAACTGGTCGTACGGCCGCGGCATACACTCGACCTTTGACGGTCAGACGGATATCGCGTCGGCGCCACAGATGGTTCAAGTTGGCAAAAGCCAAACGAGCTTTCTGTATGCGCGATGACACTTCATCCGACATTTGACCGCAGGTAGAGATGTAACTACCTAAGTAACAAAACTTGCCAACTTGGTTTATAGGTTCCCCGGCTATGGTGAGAGTTGGGCTTGGACCAGCCCAGTCCTGTAAAAGCATTTTACACTTTGAAGGTGCAAAACGCATACCGAACATAGCTACACAGTCACTCAATTTGTCTAAGAGAACCTGCAACTTACCTGGATTTTCACTTAGAAGCACAACATCGTCCGCGTACTCTAAGTCAGACAGTTTGCCCCCTGGAAGAAGTTCGATACCGCTATTTTCACAAGAGGATAAAGCAATGTCGAAAATAGCATCAATAACAAAGTTGAATAAAAAGGGTGAAATGGGGCAACCCTGACGAACACCACTTTCTGTGGTGAACTCAGAGGAGAAACCACCGTAAGCGCGACACGACAACGGCTGCTGGCGTACAACGAAATAATTAGTGAAATGAATTTATCTGGTACTCCTTTCAAAGAGAGGCAGCGCCAGAGGGTTCTGCGGTCGACTGAGTCGAAAGCCGCCTTCAGATCAAGGAAGAGGGATATAGTTGGTCTAGGGATGGAGTTCGCAACACCATCTTCCATTTTGTTCGAGGGTTCTATTCTAGTTTTAGCATATCCCATTGCGATCTACAAGTATTTTAGAGTTTGCCATCAAAGTTTTCCTTATCTCAGATGGATTACCGTACAAGGTTGACGGACCCCATCTGTCTAGGTATCTGGTTTCACCGTACCAGATATCCACCCTATCTGATTTTGGACACATCTTACAAAAGACTCGGTTGCCAGCCTAGAGTTCACCACACCCTGTTGACTCTATGGGCAACGAAGGTTATACTATGGTTTACACCGTCGCACCACTTTAGGATGGAGATGGACTTTTACGACCTCGGTCGGAGAAGGTATCAGCAAATTGGTTGAATAGTATAGCATAACTAATGTTGAGAACGAAATTGCCGAGATCCAGAAGCATCGCATCATTTCATTAGTTCTTGACTGCGCCAAAGCTCTTGTCTATAGATGGTTCAGGTTTGACAAGCGTTTTGTTTAACAAACGAATTTTGCATGAAAATAACAGCTACATCCCAATAAGGGTCTTACCTCCACCAATTGATCGGAATTACACCTTAATCCCAAAAAATGAGGCCATTCCGTTCCTCGTGTGCTTACGGAGGAACCCGGGAGGGATTGAGTCATTGTCAATGATTCAGTGGTAAGAGCGTTGAACTCGTAACATGTCCCCGGTTTGAATCCACTGTGAGGCCACTGTCGTGTCTAGGTCTGGGCAACCTGACAGTATATCAGCCCTCGTGCAGCCTACGGGTTGCATGGCAGCATGCGTCGTAAGGATGTGACAGCTGTCCAATTCATTTATTTATGCACCCGAAAATTGATGCAGCTGTTTGAGGTGCTTCTTTTGAAATCAGATGGTGGGACACTTGAAACCTCTCCAGTAGGCCAGATTCCCGTCGTTTATATAGAAAAAGACGTGCCAAACGGGATTATATAAAACATGGATAGAAAAATAATAGAACTAAACTGAAGTAGTTTTCTGTGTATGAAAAAACACCGGCATGGGTGGCAGGACAGATGCCACCGGCTCACAACCTGCGCCGTATGGTGGTGTGGTCATTCAGTGTGCAAAAGGAATGTATTAGGAGCACAGCGCCTCGGTTTCCGAGCTGTATTTTGCTTCCAAAAATATTTAAGGGCTAGTCTGAGTTTTGTACGGACATCTCTGTAGGAGTCAGTGAAAGACAATGCTGTTTACTGACCGTTGCCTCATCACACGGCAATGTCGCGGCTCGTGCCCTCTTGAGTGCGGTTATTGTATCCAAACAAGCTTGAATTGCTCTGCAGTTCTGAATAACTTCTGGTGGATCCGCATCACCGTCTAACTTGTTTGTTAACTGTTGGACTGTACTCAGCACTTTGACCAATATCCCGTTTTGGATCTGATCACAAAGCGCGTAATTGTCGGCCACAGCTGTGACGTTGCAAAGGGCTTTAGAGGAAGCTTGGTTGTTCTGGGACGGGGGTGGGAGGCTGTGAAACTTCATCCGTTGATCCTCATTGTGAGGGTTCGGTGGATTGATCGAGTGACAACAGCAGTGCAAGTCTGAAAGTTCGAATAAAAATTGCTTTGAAGAATCAACAGAAAGACTACCCTATGTTCGGTTCATTGAGCGATGACGCGGAAGAAGTTATATCAATTGCAAGAAATAAGACAGCTGTCGCACCCTTGCGATGCATGCTGCCACGCAACCCGTAGGTTGTACGAGGGCTGAGACACTGTCAGGTTTCCCCGGCCTAGACAGGAGCACACGAAGTTCCGTGGCCCGGCTGGGATTCGAACCGGGGAGATCCATGTTACAAGTTCAACGCTCTTACCACTGAGCCATCGTGGCTCTATTGGGATGCAGCGGGCCACGATGCTCCGTGGCCCGTTAGACTTACCAGTTAAATGATACTGTCTAGGAATAGGAATTTTTGCGTTCAATTCTACCCACCAGCTTACTGAAATATTTCACAGTTATCATATCCCTCAGATCACGTGGGTTGAGATCATTTCAGGTTGCCAAAACCTAAACAAGAACTCCCAAAAGCCTTGAGCCTGAAACCTTTAGCGTAACGAAGCGAACACTCTGACGTGGGTACCTTACGGTCGGTGAGTAGTTATCATCAGCTACGCGCATGAATTGAGCAGTATATGGATCCGGGCACAAAAGTTATGCAATCAGGGACCGTCTGTCGTAGTATAGGGCGTGATTCTATAACAATACAGTTATTACATAAAAGTAAATGAAAAGCTGACAGCCTCAGTATAGTCGGGAGCGGGTACTTCAAGTAACAGGTAAAGCTGATTGTGTGTCTTATAAGATACTCCCAATGGCCAGGTGTCTTACAAGACCTCTGCTGAGGAAGTCCTACTAACTGGCTGGAGAGGTTTCCACTAAAGTAAGAGGTGGAAAGGGGGTGTCCCGCGCTAGAACCGGGTTGACGGTCCATCAGTTGTCCATCTAGGGGAGTTGGCTAAATCCTGATTCCAAACCATCAACAGCGACGACGGACAGATCCGATGGACTGGGTGAATGAGATCCAAGTGGTCCACCAGCCACAATGGCGGTTCTGTTCCACGGCTCACCGCTTTTCTACTGCAGCCTTGCAGTTTGCACTTGGTTGTGCGAAGGCTAGAGATGCACCCTCGAATGAACATCCATGCAGCGCTTGGGACGTTGCTCGTAAACAAATTCCCATTACTCCCGGTCTCCAATCTCATGTTCTATTCAAGCTACGGTGTCCCAACGTACATGGATGGTGATGATCTGGGACATTATGGGAGCCGATTAATCCTATTGAGCGAGAGCGTCGTCGTAAAAGTTACAGCCATACTGGTTAGTCTGTTCTAGAAAACAAGAGCCTAACGAGACGTTGGGCAGGAGATCATATGAAGCGTAAGCAAATGCTTTCAAACAGTAGTGCTTTTAAACAAGGTGATCTGGTAACAACATTGATAGGTAATCAGAATTTCCTTTGGATATGACACGTCAGTTGAAAGTGCAAAAAAAACATATAGTCCGGAAAATAGTGCTAAAACAATTATAGCTATGATAAAACTAAGAAATGGTGCTCACATGGTCGAAGCCACCTCAACAGTTAGAGTGTTTGGCTACTCTTTGGAGAGTTGGGAGTTTAAAATTTCTAGTCGCCAAAATTGAGTGTCAACGGGCGACGAAAGTTACCATAAGTTCAGTTATTTCGAGCATCACCAACAAGAAATTGCCAAATATAGTTGCACAATGCTAACAAGGTCAGCAGAAACTACGATGGCGTGTTATTATTTGCGAAAGGGAAATATCAATTAGGACCACGGGGTTATACTGATCCTTAGGTGACTGTGATTGAGTTAACCTAAGCTGAGTCTGAACAAATGGACAGCAACGAGCCGATTATCTTGCTAGCGCTTAGATATCAGTGTACTCTATCACGGTTTCATAATCCTTGGTTGGTTGTGGCTCTTTTCAGGATCTCAATACTTTACACTCTCTGTGTTTTACTGGAATTTTCGCAAGGGCCTCTCACCCATCAGAAGAGAACTGCCTTCCAATCCATTATGGCGAGATCGAGTGCAATTGCCCTTCCGAGCACCAAACATCTTAGTGCCGCTTGTGCATGAAAACAGCCACCCCCAACCAGGTAGCCTGTTAACGCACCCAATGGATACCTTGCTCCCTCCCCCCACGGTCGTACAAACTCCCTGTCGTTTGCCTGGTATTCCGATTGACGCTTGTCATTTCCCCGGTATGGGTTAGCAGAGTAGGAGCCCTAGACAGCTGCGAATCGCCAAATTCGGAAAATCAATAGTACTGAAGAAATACCAATCCCCATATTTGGCATGTTTTTAGCACTTCATCCTAACGCGGATGTTCTTCGTATATATATTCGTGCAATTGCCTGAGGGACGACATTCTCCAGCAAAATCAACTTTCCAAGTCGCTCGAATCGACTTATGCTGCCAGACGGCACAAGATCCATGGATCGTCTCATTCCAGACGACTTGCGTCTTCCCACAATGTGGGCACGACCCTGACGGCATAGTTCAAGTGGGCGTCCATGAACATATCCGTCGACGCAAACTAGAGACCCAACCGATGGCCGACTTATAGGGTCTCGCCAGAAATGTCGCCACTTACGACAACAGGGCGGAAAGCCACCTGTATGTGGGGAGCGCTTAGTCAGTTCTCAATAGAACTGTCTGCAATGTACCACAAAAAGGCGTCTCTCCCACGCATCTCAGGCCTTGCTCAAGCAAGAACCAAACCTCCCTCCCAAGGTAGCCTGAGACACAAACTAGACCCCACCGTTATCGACAACCTATTGCTAGGACATCGATGCAACGTAATAGCCATGGTTACTCTCGCCGTTTACCCGCGCTTCATTGAATTTGTTCACTTTGACATTCAGAGCACTGGGCAGAAATCACATTGCAAAAATATGGAACGTTTCACGATATTTTTACAGCTTCGAACAGTTGTCAGCACTGCTACTGGAGATCGATTAAGCTCAATCGAACCTCGACTGCTAGTGAACCCCATCGAGTGGACTAACTTTAGGTACCTTCAGCCTTTCCAGACAAGGTAAAAAGACACTATAGTTCGATCATAATCATGAAACAGGGATCGAATCACTTACGAAAGTAGCAATACCATGTTTGAACTTATTCAACTGACACTTCTATCGATCAAAATCATATATAAGTAATCTTTCGGCACAAACCTTACCCTGATCCCACAGCTGGTTCGTACTGGCACATCTCTTTCGCGGGCAGGATGAATTCAGCTCGACAATTGTTCCGTTAGGAGTTGATGGGGAATGAGTTCCATGAGAATCCAAATATTCCGATAACCCAAGAATCGGCTCCATTGATGTAGTGGATGGGTGTTCGGGTTCGAAAAAGGGATGATCAACAGACTCTCGAATCTTTCCTTTTTTCCAATGAATTAGATAATTTGTATTGAGTGGTAGCTTCGAAAGTGGAGCCAAATCGTTATAATGGTCACTGCAAGTCAAACCGGGTCCCGGCTGCAGTGTATCGTCCTGTGAAGTAGCTCTCCCAGACGATGGGACAAACTTCGCCTCTGGGATGTAAAAATTGTAACACATTAAAATAATTGAAGCTTCTAATAAATGAAGGAATGACAGCATACATTGTTTCTGTTCAGCTAAATTGTGACAGCCTAACATGACTCCACTCTGACCTAAGAAAGTTTTAAAAGTACTTTTGTAGTGTAGGGTAATTTTAATGCACATCCTTCTCGCTCGAACATTTCATAGCAGTCACACGCGATTTCTCCGGTCCACTCACACCAAAGGGAATCACTAGACCCGAGTTTCGCTCTTGTTAGAGCTCATCAGTAGCGCATTTCCTTGGTCGAGACCGTGGTCTGAACCGCGGATCTCTGGCATGCGAGGCAGGTACGTTACCAACGCACGATGAGCGGTTCAGATGAACACATGGACACTTGAACAACGCGTCAGCACTCGACTTTGAACTGTTCAAGCAAGAGCGATATGTAATAAAAGTTTAACTACTGTATACTTTGAAAGTAGTGACTACCAGCTCAACTAAGAGAGTCGACCGATTAGATTGCTACTAGGTCAATAGTGCGTGTTGACCGTACCATCGATTTTGTTCAACCGAATTTTGTTGAAGTCGATTAATCAATAGCGCTGCAAAAAGTTCGTCTACCGAGTAGCGTTTTTGCACTGTTAATTTTCCGTGTAATCTTTGTGGATTTTATGAAACGGGGGGGTCCAGAAGAAAACATTGGATAACGCGTAACTTGAGCAAATTCAATATTTATCTCTTGTTATATGTTTGGATATATTGGAAAGGACCGAAATTCTCAAATTTAGAAAATTTTTGCTGTCGACGCAGGTCTGCCTACTGTTCGCTAACATCCTTTTTGTTTATCCTCTATCTCTTGCCTCCCAGGAAATAAGCTCACTAAATCTCGAAGGAAACGAACTTTGGCTACACAAACCATATTATGTGTAAACCCTATGGATCTTAATAAAAACAGATGTAATCCTTACGATGTATACTGTCATGCAACCCATAGGTCGAACGATGGCTCAGATATTATCAGGTTGCTCAGGTCTAGACAGAAAGACACGGTGTCCGGTGACCTTCATATTGCGGAACGAACGATAAACCAATGAATCAGCGTGGAGTCTAATACCCCAGTTGAGGCACTTAAGAAGGGTTGCTATCAGTTTTTAGCAGATCTGTTCATCTAATCACGTTGCTTTCGTGTAGCAGGACAACCGCCAATGTTGTTTGTGCATGTTACCAGCAGAAGATCAATTTTTGATGGATAGCAATTTGTCTTACAATCAGTCGCATTCATTTTGTAGCTTCAAAACTTGTAATGCTCATTTGAGCATGCCAAGTTTGTTATTTTTGCTGTGGCATATCTGTTGACAGTCGAATACTGGATGAACACGAGGTGGTTGGCTTTCATGTGCTACCTCAACGCGATATTTGGTTATTCTACATGCACTAGTTGCAATGTATGCAACCTGCAAGTAGCGTGAGGGTTGAGCCAGTCGCTCTAGTCTAGACGGAAGCACACGATCGTATAGTGGCAGGCCTGAGGATTGAATCTTGATCAGGTATCTTAGAAAACCCCGTAGGGTTGTTCGTCAAGGGCTTAGTGTTTGCATAAGCGTTTCGGACATTTTTAATGACTGTCTTTGATAGAATACTGCTGTTTATCGAAATCGGTTCACATCAGTGAAGCAGTGTACAGATGTTTCGCCCTCACTTGGGCTCACCAGCACTGCGTGCACCGTGATCGTACCACGGGTTAGTGTCTCTTTGTTGTTTATTTAACACCTCCCTGCAGCACCCGGTCGGCGTGTCACGGTGGCTTAGTGGTTGTATTAGCTGGTGGCTGAACAACAATGAGACACTAATCCGTGGTACGATCCCAGTACGCGCAGTGTTGAAGAGCCCCAATAAGGGCGAAACAGCTGTACACTGCTTCACTGAGATAGGCTGGGTGAACCACTTTCAATTCTACCTGTGTTTATCAATGTCAATTCTGACAAAACCGATTTTGACGTACTAAGGCGTACACTACTATCTAGGTTTGAGTAGCTTGACATCCTATTTTCCACCTCTCTCGTTTGTTCGCTACTGCTAACGTATAAACGGAAGGAAGTGGGAGCTGGTGAATTTTTGTTTATTTCCGACCCAGCTTATTGCCCGAGCATTTGAATATCATCGTCCTTGGCTTGCCTCTATTCCAAAGCACCCCCAGACACTGCATGCTGACACACGGATAGGAAACCAATAGGCTAATACAAAACAAAAAAGATGTCTGACTCAGGTGATGGGCGATGAATGAGGGGGCGGAACAGTGGAGCGATGGTGCAGTCAACAAGCACCTGGTGCTTTGTCGTCTTATCATCATCATCACCACAGGGAAAACAAAGCTTCCGTTATCAGCGTGTCTGCCTCAATTTGAAAGCGAGTTTCGGCTTGCTCAAACTCAACAAATAACTTTTATTTAGGTGAGTGGACATACATCAACCAAGAAGACAAAGAGTTAATATTGTGCACAACGACTAGTAAAACAAGGATATCAAAGAAACTTAGTGAGAGGAAATTCCTTGCAACTGTGGGTCTAAGTGATGCCCGACCAAACAGACATGACGGAACGACTGAATGTCAGAGCACATGCATCAAACAGGGTCACCATAACCGCTTTGTAAAAGTTGGTCAAAGCGATTTACCAACTGCGGATATACCCTACAATGCTGCTGTTCGCACGCCCAAAGTACCTTTTTCACGATCCTTCGGTTTTGAGATATTTATGGAGATTAATTAACCTGTCCTCTAGACCAGCGCTCCCTAGGGGTCGTTCGTTTTCATTCAAGGGTCCACTGGGAGCCAATAGTGTGATGGGGAAGCGATAAACAGCGTCGTAGAGTGCTTAGAGATCACCTGGAAGACTGCCGTGTCTTTGAAGTACATAGCTGATAGATAGTCGGTTATTTTTCCTGCAACCATGGTGGCATGTACTCTAATAGGTCGACATGATATTATTGATCGGTTTAGGATGAATGCACGGCTAATTAGCCAATCAAATTTTGTCAATAGTCTGAACGTCTTAAGATTATCGTGATTGACGCAATAATGCTTATAATTCCGTCTATGTATACGAGTGACAGTGTAAAAACGTCTTCGTGGAGGAAGAAAAAGGTAACTTGGACGAAGGGGCGCTGTACGGTTTCAAGGATAAGAAGGGTGTTTGGGAAAGGTTGAGAAACACTAGCCTAGACATACACTTCCATCCTCGACCGCACGTGGGCCTAAATATCATCAGGGCGCTTAAACCTAGACAAACCAAGTTGCCCGTTTGTCGATGGAAGTATATGAACAATGACGCACTTCCGATCCACAGCTCATGCTCCTCGAACACTTAATTCAATCATTGATGTCGAGACATCAATTGTTTCCACTGGAGGATGCTAGACTAGGTAGTTCAAGATTATTTACGGGGATTTACGTGACTTCGAATATAATTTTTTTTATTTTACGCTTTAACAATGACTTTCTCCTTTGATAGGTTGAGTTGGGTCCCATAATGTTCAGGATCGTCATCTATGAAAGATAGGACACCGTATCATGCATAGGTTATGAGATTGGAAACATGCTCAATTTGGTTCACGAGCAACGTCTTCAGCGCTGCACGGTTTTTTATTCGAGGATGCACCGCTAGCCATTGCATGACCCAGTGCAAACTGCAAGGCAACAGTTGAAAGGGGGCGATCCGTCGAACAGAACCGCCTTCGTGGCTGTTGAATCACATGGATCTCATTTACCCAGTCAGCCGGAGTTGTTCTTCGTTGTCGCCGTTGCTGGTTTGGTATCAGGGTTTAACCAACTCCCCTATACGGACAACCGTTGAACCATCAGCCCCATTATAGCGCGAGACACCCGCTTTCAACCTCTTACTTTAGTGGTAACGTTCTCAGCCGCGAGAAGGCAGTGAGTAGGAATTTCCTCAGCGAGGAATGTGTAAGACACAAGGCCATTGGGATAATTTTATAAGGCTCAAAATTCAGCCTTACCTGTTACTTGAAATACCCGCTCCCGACAATACTGAAGTGTTTGGAGAATATAACCACTACTATGTTTGGAATTTCTCCACATGAATGTAGCTATATGTTTCCTAACAGGACACACGAAGCAGAAGGTTGATCAATTCTTTCCGATCCAATGTCAATTTGTTATGAGCAATGCAAGCAGGGTGTTCAAGGCTGAATGTTTCTTGATGTAGATGCTAGCTGTCTCAAACGGCGGTTACCAAAAAAATGAATTTTCGGTTGTTAACCGAGTGAGTTGAAGCGAACTTCGATGGTGGGAAGAAAGTAAGTTGTCCAAGAGGGAGCACACAGGTGATTTGGAAGGGGGAGGAATGGATCTCCTCAAATAACTAAGGGAATCAATAACCCTATGGAAGGCATTCAGCAGGTTATCGGTTGTCGGTCGTTTTATACATGAAGTCAAAGCACTTTTGTGTTAGTCCTCAAAAGTTCTATTTCTTCTAGAAGTCAACCCAATTAGAAAATAGAACGAAATTCGATTGGTTCGGAAAGCTGAAATATTTTCAAATGCTCAAAGGAAGTAATGAGACGTATCTACTAACAAACCAACAGCTGCATGCTGCCACGCAAGCTGTAAACCGCTCGAGGACTGAGACACTGTTAGGTTGCTTAGGCTTAGACCTAATGTTGCCAAGCAAATAGTCTTATATCTCACACCATCGTGGACCCAACTAACCAACACAAACAGTAAATACATGGATCCATTTATACCTGGGAACAATATCTTCTTAGGTTTGCAACCAAAAAACACGATCCGGTCCGGGACGGATGTCCCACCCCACTCTTATATATTAATAATATATATTAATACACAGTCTGATAGCAGACATAGTGCCACAGTATATGGAGACCGCATAAAAACAAGAAAAGGTAAAAAGAAGGAAAACAGATGTTGAACAAGAATACAGAAGAATGGAAATTTTTTGTTTTGTTGTATCTGCGTTTGTTTTTTATTGTTTTTTATCATAAAAGAGAAGAACAACAAGTTTGCCAATCGCTGCGGCTCCTCGCCATATTCCTCAGCGTCCCTAACCAACGACAGTTGTCATCCTAAGGACCCCGACCCGGAAGTCGGTAGTCACCAACTCGAGGCAGACCGACGGTTAGCTTTTTCATGTGACCCATCGCAACCCCACTCTTGGCTTGCACGATTGCAGGCTAACCACAAGTGACCGATTGACTTTCGATTCACAGCCAGGATGGCTAGAGAAACGATGACTCAGTGGTAGGAGCGTTGAACTTGTAACGTAAATGTCCCCGGTTCGAATCCCAGCTCCTGTCTAGGCCGGGGCAACCTGACAGTATCTCAGCCCTCGTGCAGCCCACGGGTTGCATGGCACCATTCATAGTATGGATGCGACAGCTGTTTGATTTGATTTGATTTTTTATTCACAGCAAGCGAGCAAAATAAAAGTTGTTAGAATCAACATCTTTCTGCAACACCCGGTCGCCGTGTCACGGTGGCTTAGTGGTTGTATCAGCTGGTGGCTAAACAACGATGATGCACTAGCCCGCGATGCGATCACGGTGCACGCAGTGCTGATGAGCCCTATCAAGGATTGCACGGTAGCATGCATAGTAAGAATGTGAAACTGTTGATTTTGAGTTAGATTTTTTTCTATTATGCTCCAGCTGGCAGTGTTTCATCCCTTGTATTGCCAACAAAATGCATTGCAGCCGAAACATTTCAACCCAACGAAAAGCTTCACGGTAGTTGATACGGTGAAATTTAAATGTTCGCTGTGTGTAAGTAGCAACTATAAAACTTACCTGAACTATGAGCAACAGTCCATGCTAGGGGTTCATCTAGCTGACTACGACTCATCACAGCGGTATGGTTATAATGTCCGGTTGGGTCCAATCCATTTGTATACTCTCTATCGATCTTGCATACGTCATGCATTTGTTTACCAGTCTGATGGTTTAGTGGTTGGATAGAACTTAACACCCTTGGGGTAGTTTGTTGTTGGAACGTGTTAGATGTGTAATTTAGCGTCGTCGGAGTTCGCTCTGTCAGAGGAGCACCCATACTGGCCGTAGTGTAGATGGCGTTGACGGGTTGAGAGGATTTGATATACGACAGAGATGGCACGGAGCTGATCGGACTTTGAGATTGATCCTGTTCCACAGATCTATAAAATGAACCACGAAATAGAAACAATTCATTAGGTAGTAGGAAGTCAACCTTAACTAAAACTATATGCTATTTGAGTGTTCGGAAAGTAATTGCAATTGTAAACTACTATGAAATATAAGTCAACCAACCATTGTATTGATATTCACCTTGTTCCTCAATGCCATTAACCTCACCTTAATCTTCTCCGCGCCGGGAGGCGCATAAGGCCTGGACATATTCCTTCCACAATTTTCTATCTTGGGTCGAACAGTCTCCCACGAAGATGTCGTCGGACGTCGAGCTTCCGGAGGGCTTTGACCCCATGTCGTCATACTGCCAAGATTGGCCATCTTAGCTTTACTCTGGTTTATTCTATCCGTAATGTCCATGGTGTCTGTAACAATCCTTTTTACGGTAGAAGGTTGTTAGCCCTCTGCCCAACCCCCTTACTAGGAGGACCAGTGGTTTTCTGTCAGGCTTTCCTTCCCTTAGACCATATTGTTTCTCGACACCTTATTCGTACATTCGGTGTACCCCTCATATGAGGAATCCCCCATTAATGCCTTAATACCATTACCACCGCCTTATTTCTATGCACCACGTTGGGTTGAGGATCGTAACAGGAAACGGAAAGGACAATAGTTATTACGTAATGTGAAGCCAGTGTCAATTCCAAAACCAGAACTCCATCCATAGAAATCATTGTTGTGTATCTCGTGGAACATGGAAGATATCACTCATTATGTGATACTGGAACGTGGCAGAACCGTCAATGCATATTATCGGATATCGGACAGCTGTGACATCCTTACGATGTATACTGCCATGCAACCCGTAAGCTGCACGAGGGCTGAGATACTGTCAGGTCGCCCAGGCCTAGACAGGAGCACACGAAGTTCAGTGGCCCGGCAGGGATGCGAACCGGGGACATTCAGGTTACGAGTTCAACGCTCTTACCACTGAGCCATCGTGGCTCATTCATTTTGATAATCCTCCGGTAAAACGCAATTAGATTCCGAACATCCTAATACATTCACTACGTCATACAACTTCCTTTCGACCAAGATAATTTTTAAAACATCAAATATTTCGGCTGTTCCATCTTTCGGATGTAGAACCGCCACTAACAGAAATCTCAGCATCTGGTGCAGACGTAACAACTCATCTCTTACTACCCAAACTTCTGACAAGACGACATGTCAGAAGTTGAAAACCCTTCCAGGCCACTCAAAGTAGTACTTCAGAGTCGAAACGAATAGGCGAAGGAACAAAAGCTTATTCATGGATAAATGAGCTGGATTGGATTTCTGGGTAACAAAAATCTATACATTGTTAGTTGCAATAACGTGTTGGCGGTTGTGGAATGGCCACTGGTATTGACCCTCTCACATAGCTGCGCACTTACCTGGTCGCGTCAGGCACACACGGCAACGAAGTCCGGCTTAAAAGGAGGAGTTGCCCATGTGCATTGCCAACCAACTGAAGACCGGACAGGGAATGAGCAGTAGGTGACGCGTCAGTCACGAAGGACTTCATAGGCGGTACCGTCGGTGGGGTTGACTGGTCGGGTGCATGGGGAAATGTCGAGTGTACTGTGGCAAAAGATGTTGCGATTGCCGCCAACTGCTCCAAACGAAAGGAACCGGAGATCATTTGTTCAGTTTTCTCTGGTCGATCTGTAGATGAAAACATTGGAAGCTAATACTGAATCATCGATTTCCTGGTACTTCTAACGAGGAGCTCGGTAATGATAAATCAACTGAATGGTTCTCGGTTCACAACCCATTACTCACATATCATTCTTTTCGATTTATTTGATAGAATCTTAGCCTACAAGACAGCTTTACACTGAAAAAATTGCTGATTGAATAATTCCCTATTCGGAAAGTCCACCGCATTCACACATTTCTCCGGTTCACTCATGTTCATGTGTGGCTAATCTGGATAGCTCAGCTTAATGGTAACGTGCCTGCCTCGAATGCCAAAGGTCTGCGATTCAAACCGTGGTCTCGACCAAGAATATGCGCTATTGATGAGCTCCAACAAGAGCGAAACTAGGGTCAAGTCAGTATCCATCTGCGTGAGTGTGAGTTCCTCTCATCCAATTTCGGTCACAATAGAGTACGCCCCAAATCTGGATGTTAGGAGGCGATGTAGAACGGGCACGCAGATTCCCATCTCGGCTGGACATTGTTATCACGTGGTGCACCACGGTAGTGCGATTGAGATCACGTACAGAGTAAGCAGTAGGTCCGTGGGTCGAAACCACTGTTGGTCTAGCAATTGTTCTGGTCTATACCTGAGCAGATTCACACTCATTACTCTTTTCAATCAAGTAATGCTTCGAGAGGACGTTGCAGCTGGAATTCGATAGTTCTGAAAAGCCAAGACAAATGAAAAACTAACTGCGAAAGAACTCACCTAGAACATTCGTTGGACGCGTATCATGGATCCGATTTTCGGAATTACATGAGTTTCTATCAATTCCCGAAATGTTTGCCATGATTGGTGTGAACTACAATTAGAAAGTTGAAAGATATAATCGATATAATTCTGTAAGAATTTGGCTTTGGACTAAAAAGAGCTCCTCATTGTGGTATTCAGGGAGCTACGTTGCTATGTTTTCTTACTTAACCAAGTTCTCTATAGGATGCATTGTATTCTATGACACCTTTGTTTTCAATTGCGCGTGAATTTACCTATTTACTATACAAGAGGAAGCAAAATATTCGGGGTCTCGTTCTTGCTGGAGCCGAGTCTGTGTGAGAGAGCTCGCTGGACATTTCCGAGTGATCACATTTGATGCCTCAAAGAGTCCACAATCTACAAACAAAAGGTTATCCAATGTGTAGAGGACGTCCGGTACATGTTTGAATCTGGAAGACCTGATTCACAAGGTCAACATTCGACACAGCCAGGCTACACTGTTTCTCTCGTTCTAGGCGTTGGGGTCTTGAATGTGATCACACTGAGCTGACCAGCCTGTGTTGGTAGACAAGCGCCAATTGCTTCAAAGCCCAATTTGTGTTGTTCGAGCCCTAACAGAAGCTACACTCCTTTTACGGTGAAAACGATAAGATGTTCAACAAAGAACGTTGGAAATTGAGTTTGGCAAATGGAAATGGCATAATAATTTATCCTTACAAACTTCGCGAGCTCATTGCCACTTAAATACGTCTCGACTTCCTCGTTCGATCATTTGTACACGTCCTTGTAAATTCTTTAGTTCCATCTAGCTCCTTGTTATTGTTGGTAACCTGGAATTTTAACCGGCTCTACGAGTTACAGTTATCCCGTTTCTCCATAATGAGATGCTTCTCTGATACTTTTGATGAATTGTTAGCAGTAATTTTCTCCGCCTGCATCTTGTGTTTGCTTGACCAGAAAATGCGGATGACGATACAGCATGCAGTCGGTGAGTTTAACTCTTTTACGCCTAACATATAACCCAATACATTCTTATGTACTGTGGGGCTGATGTCTTTGCCGCAATGTTGGAAAGTATTCACCAACTAAATCGTTTAGTCCCGTGACAAAGAAGAAGCTCAATTGTCAAGTTGGGTTCTATATTGTTCAACCAATCTGCGTACAGTGTACTGATGTTGTTACTTAACCCCGTGCAGCGTTTCTGTCGGTTAATTCGCATCAGATGAAAAACGCATAACAATATTGAAAGTGTTTCACCCAGCCTCTCTCGGTGCGCGCAGTGTTACACTACTTCACTGGGTGAATCAAACTCAGTTATTTCCTTCCAACCCCAATCTGCGATCGTTGTAAAGGCTTGCTCGATTGCAGGCTAACAACAAATGACCAATGAACCTTTGACCACAGAGAGCCACGATGGTTCAGTGGTAAGAGCGTTGAATTTGTAACCTGAATGTCCCGGTTAGAAACCCGACCGAGCCACTGAACTTCGTGTGCTACTGTCTAGGCCTGGGCAACCTGACAGTATCTCAGCCCTCGTGCAGCCTACAGGTTACATGGCAGTATGTATCGTAAGGATGTGACAGTTGTCTGATTTGATTTTTGACCACAGAGAGTAAAACGCTGGCTTGGCCACGTGCTTCGTATGTTTGCTGGTCGCCTCCTCAGAAGGGCTTTCTTTGCTCAACCTTTTAATTGATGAGCGCCCAGTTCAGTTCAGTTCTTACAACCTTTAACCTGGCACATGGGTGCTGTGGTTTTGCTTGCCATCCACCAAGCCAAATGAGATTAGAGTCCAATCAACAAACGCTTGATGTAAAATAATTGTGTAGAAAGTGAATGAATGCAGGAACGCCACTGCTCGCGACATTTAGACACGTGGTTTAGTGTTTCTAACCGTAAATTGGTTGGGTCTCGTGGACCCCAACCTGGGAGTCTGGCATGACCCACACGGCTCAGTCCAGCAGTCAAGGTTTTCATACCTTTCTACCATATCGTGGACTTGCCTCCCTTAACCCGACACCAATCACTGCCCTTCTCAGCGAACAGTGCACGCCAAGGGAGTCTTTCTGGAGACATACGCAACATATGTCCCAGCCGTCTTAGTCTATGTAGGTCAAGCACCTAATCCAGTGCACTGCCTCGGTTGCCTAATACCCGACGCCTTAACTCTACGTTATTAATGCGGTTGTCCCATCGGACTTTTTGCAATGCTGCGCAGACAGCGGTGATCGAAAACCACCAGCCTTCTTTTATCTTCTGCGCGCAATGGCCAGGATTCTGCTCCGTACAATAACACTGGCCGAACCGTTGCTGCATACACTCGATCTTTGATGGTCGAACGGATGTCTCATCCACGCCACAGATGGTTTAGGTTCCTGAATGCGAGACAGGCTTTCTGTATGCGTGATGATACTTCATCCGTTATTTGACCACCAGCAGATATCCAGCTACCTAAGTAACAGAACTTCTCTACCTGATCTATCACTTCACCGGATAATACCAGGGTTGGAGTCTAGCCAACCCAGTCTTGCAATAGCATTTTACACTTTGAGGGTGAAAAACGCATACCAAACATAGCCACACCGTCATTTAACTTGTTAAGAAAAGCTTGTAACTTACCTGGGTCTTCACTCAGGAGTGCAATATCGTCCGCATATTCTAAGTCAGATAACTTACTTCCAGGAAGAAGTTCCACACCACTGTTCTCACTGCGGGATAGAGCAATATCGAAAACAGTATCAATGGCAAAATTGAATAGAAAAGAGGAAAGGGGACATTCCTGACGAACACCACTTTCTGTGGTGAACTCAGATGACAAACCACTGTAGGCACGACTCGGTTTCGGGTGTTCCTACATAAGGACCTAGAAAAGGAAACGAATTTCTCTGGCACACCCCTTAGAAGGAGACAGCACCAGAGGGTGGCGCGGTCAACTGAGTCGAAGGCCGCTTTCAAATCAAGAAAGACACAAGTAGTGGGTCTGTGAAAAATATGCCGATGTTCTAAAATCTGTCGGAGGGTAAAAATTTGATCCACACAACCTCTTCCGGGTCGGAACCCAGCTTGATTCTCACGTGTGCGTTTCTCGTTCGCGCTGGACAGGCGACGAAGAATAATCCCCGCGAGCAGCTTGAAAGCGATGTTGATTATGCTTATTCCTATGTGACTTTCACAAGAGGATCTGTCTTTTTTTGAAGATCGGTATGATAATCGATTCACACCAATCCTTGGGGACCTGTTCGTGCTCCCAAACAGAGCCGAGCAGCTTCGTCAGCGCCAACACTAAAGCTGAGCCTCCGTCCTAAAATAGAGATGGAGACAATACATCTGGACCAGCGGCTTTATTCCGCCTGAGAAAATCAAGCTCCTCCTGTTCAGCTGGAGGACCAGTATCCACTTCTAACACTGTGTGTGTAACAGTGTTTGGTAGCGTTGGTGAAGCTTCCGGCCAGTTAAACTGGCACTTGAAATGTTCTGCCCAACGTTCAAGATGGCGTCCCTGAGAATGTATCAGAGAACCATCGGTCTCTTTGATCACTTCCCTAACCATGAGAGCGCCCACGGGGAGGCCAATATATGACATGGCAACTAAACATGAAGGCAATGACCTACACACACTAAGTTGCGTTGACACTTGCCGTTTGTCTGGATGGGGACCTCGAAACCATAGTTATCACTGACCGTAAACACTGGTAGAAATGGCTCAGTCACGCAGCCAGTGGCACTCATGTATCCGAGCTATTGTCTCTGAAGTATAACCCCTCTATCCTTTCCCTATATTGCCTAACTATGTTTTGAGCCACAGTATGCAATGCGTAGCTCATCCACTGATGCCTATATCGGTGAACAAATTTGCGGCAGCAGAAATCACCGTACATTCAGTTGCAACGCTGAACATGATGAGGATGACGATGCGTGTGCATTATGGCATAGCAATATTTAATCCGGCCGATATTAGTGCAGATACCGGGTGCAAACTGCCGTAAACTTTAGCAGAGTGCGAAAATGGGACAGTGATGAAAACACAAGCCCAATTTCCCGTAGCTGATCGACGCGTTGCTGCACCGCAACCAGTTGTAAGCACGTGGCTTGCGATTACTTCAAGCTATCCAGACTTATACAAAACTACCGACGCAGGAATCGAAGTTCGATAACTAAAGCTTGCGCCTTTGAGGTGAAAATCACACACCATTTGATAGTGGTAGAATCTAGTAGACACTAATCTCGACTGATGACAGAAAAGTGGACTGATCATTGTGTAACTACTACTTTACGGCTCTGAAACTGTGTAACAGGGAAACGGACTCACCTCCCAGCAACGGTATTCTTCACAGAACGTGTCGACAGTGTATGCTTGAACGAATAAATAAGGCTGGGCAATTGAAAGTGATTCCAGTCCATCCCATTGAAGCCGCCCTTATTGGAGCTCCTACCAGCCCTAGCCGAAGCCGTGAGGGCTAGCTCGACTGCACGTTAAGCACACGTGACCTTCGGTCCACAGTATGCAAACGCACGGAAAGTGTGAAAGAGTGGGTAAATGTATCGATCATGAACCGCACACAATCGAGCCGTCAATGATAACGGTGTACCTGAAGCCGAAGCTTTAGATCGCTCTGACCCGATGATGCTCAGTAAAACTAGGGTGTCGTTAAATATAACCGCGTGAATGGGGTCCTTCTGGACAGAAACTACAAGAATCAGTGGAATATTACAGTGGATGCTAAGCTATATACGGTATTCAACTGAACTTACCTGAGTCCCTAACGTGCTGTCGGAGACAAACTGTGGATTCTCCTTGGACGATTCAGAAAGGTGAGTCAAGAATGAAGCCAATGTGCTAGTTGTGAAACCATTGAGTGATTTTTCCGGTGGTGTGTTATCCGGGGAAATCTGTTCAAACACTCTGGCCATAGACCTTTCGTCAGAAAAATGTGGGCTTATATCAAACCTTCGGGATTCCGCACCACCAGATGTTATTGGATGGCTTCTCCGACGCGTACGATGCTTTTGTGTACCGGTCAAAGTGTTACTAAATTTGACTTGCTGTTCCTGTTGACTGAGTGTTTCTGAGAAGAATTCCGCGGCGACCGGAGGGTCATGCGTATGGACAGCGCGAATGTGTTCAACTCGATCCGCGACAGTGACAGCAGTCGCTTTGCATTCACGACGCGAGCAACGCCAGAACACCCTGTCTCCCAGCCCATCACGTGATTTGGTGAATTTGTAACCGTCGACCACCAGGCTGCGCTCTCCTAATGGGATAAGAAAGAACGGTCACATATATTGCTTAACTCTGCAGTTTGCGAATGTCAACGATTAGACTCATTCGAGTAAGAATATAGATGGTTTTTGGGTTCGCAAAAACTGTCCGCGTGTAATTTTAGATGGAGTTTTAATTCAAGGTAATTCAAGGTTTTAATGGTATAAAAAGCAATTAGCTTCACAATAACCACAGGTTGGAAGTATGTAATATGCACACAGTAATAAAAAAACGAAAATGCATATGTGAAATAAGTGAAAAAGTTAAGAATGGTGTAGGGGTTCAATTATTGTTTTTGTGGACATAAATGCGTCTAAATTAGTTTTGAACAAGTTCAAGTTGGGCGAATGAGCAACGTATTGTGGTAGAGAATTCCAAACAAAACACACACGGACCGCAAAGAAATATCTTCGACAATTCACTCGTGAATGCGGTACGGTCAACGAGTAGTTATGATTCCTGGTGGCTCGCAGCTCGCGCCGAACAAAAAGCCTTTGGAGCGGGTGCTGGTCGTCTTTTATGATTTTGTAGATCAGTATAAGGTTCCCTCTTAATCGACGATATGTAAAATCAAAAAGTTTTAACCGATCAAGCCTTTCTGTGTATGGCAAATTTTCAAAACCCTCAACTAATTTTGTTGCACGGTGGTAAATCCTCTGCAGAAGAATAATGTCTTTATGCATCCATGGTGCCCACGCCTGAACAGCGTATTCCATTGCAGGACGTATATACGTATTCACAATGACACGGATAGTATCGTTGGTGAAGCGACCGAATAAACGCCGAAGAATTCCTAAAAGAGATGAAGCTCTGTTGTACACCGCTTGGCATTGTAATCCTGTTGTGAGATTGGTGGAGAGCCAAACTCCCAGATCCTTTTCATGAGTAACCCACTCAAGTTGGTGCTGGCCTAAGTGATAACTAAAATCAACTTGCTTTCCTATCTGCAGCATTTTGCACTTTGAAAAGTTGAAAGGCAACTTGTTTTGGATCGACCACTCATGTAGCGTATCTAGATCGTTCTGTAATAGTGAACAGTCCTCGTTGCACTTAACTTTCCGCCAATTTTTTATGTCATCCGCAAACAAAAGTAAGCTGCTTTGTATCAACGTAGGCAAATAGTTGATGTACATTAGGAATAGTATTGTTCCCAGCACCGAACCCTGTGGGACACCACTGGTTGCAAAAATTTTTCTTGCAAGTGCCCCATCGACTCGTATTTTTGCAAAGCGATCCATCATATAGTCACGTAGCCATTCCTGTAGGTTACCAGTGATTCCATAGGAGTGGAGCTTCTGGAACAGTATGTCATGTTTTACACGATCAAAAGCTTTTGATATATCGAGGTAGCAAGCGTGCACACTCTGTCCATCATCCACAGCTTGAGTCCAGTCGTTCAAGGCGGTGAGAAGATTTGTGACACAAGAACGATTTTTTCGAAACCCAGGTTGCACTTCGGTGAACAGCCTGTGTCCTTCCATGTGTGCTATAATCGACCGTCCTATTTCCCGCTCCATCATGATAAACAATCAATCAGCTTGTTGGTCGCGAGTTAGTTGTTTTCGATAAGAGGCTTCTTCAAATGTGCAGGTTTTAAATGGTCCATGGATTTTGTTTGAAAACGACCGTGTTCTTCATGGTAAAGTATTTTGTTTGTCGTGTGATAACAAGATATAGACCATCATAGTGTTGTTGAAGTGGTGGTTTTAGACGAAAACATGTGTACAAGACGTCATATTCGTAGGAAGATACGATAATCTGTCGTTTCATCTGGGGTCAGACGGTTTACGTGACGACATGTATGTATGTATGTAAACGCTGCACATAAATAGTTGGTTTCACCGGATTGAGTTTAGTAGGTGGCAACAAGTTTCCTGGTAAACGTGGGGTTGTAACAAAAACTAATTCAGCGGGTAAATATACGATGTCTGACTTAATAGTGGATTGAATACCAAGTAGAATTAGTGTGAAGTCTTTTCGTCTAGGGTGTGGGTCCATTGGGCAATTTCAGTGCAGCTTTCAACTGCCGATAATATCTTTCAACACGAATGTTGGCACGATAATGATAACCAGTCGTACGGTTATGTTAGGTTCCCGTAAGTTGAGTGAGTGAATTAAAACGGTGTGAGTCAAACTTATCTTTGCAACCTGTGTTGATTAACGTAGGAGTTTCAAAAACGGAAATCCATCTGCTCACCAATTTTTAAGTGACTGTTGTGACTTCTGTGTCCTTGATGGAAATTGCTTTCGGCCATTAGGTGAATCAATTAACGCAAGTAGGAATATGCGTTTAATTACGAGATTATGGCAAGGAGCCAACAATGTCCACTTGAATGTGAGAAAAGCAAGTATTGGGTGTGGCAAAATAACCAATTGGTGATTTTGTTATTTTGAATAAGTTTTGATCGGTGACAGTGTATACAGGTTATTGTCCATTGTAGTACATCAGTTTAACACTTGGCTAAGCAAAACGGTCAATTATTAGCTTTGTAGTAGCGCGCACGCTAGAATGAGAAAGTTTATGTAAAACATTAAAAACGGTTTGACGTAATGAAACTGGAACAAATGGTCTAGACATCACAAATAATTGTGTCAGGTGTAGTTTGCAGTGGGATTGATTGCAAGTAAATAACAGTGAAAGATTTCAGAGGACTCGACAATTCCAGATCGTGTTTCTGTTTGGTAACCATATTGGCAAGTTCTATAATGGAATTGGTTTGAATGATAATAATTTCAGGTCTGGAAAATGCTTCAGCTACTCAATTGTGTGAGCCAGGAATAAGAAAATATCATTCGGAAAACTGAGAAATAAAATCTAAATGACGAATTTGCCCCGGAGAGTACTTCGTATGTGACGTAGAAAAAGCATGAATTAAAGGTTTATGGTCTGTATATACACAAAAATTGCATCCTTTAAGAAAATAGTGAGAACGTTTGATGGTAAGATAAATAATTAAAATTTCCCTACCAAAATTACTATGACGCGCTTCAGCAGGTTGCGGTTTTTGAGAGAAAAATGCGCATGGTTAAACTGTGTTATTACAATGTTGACGTAAAACAGCTCCAATAGCAAAATAAGAAGCGTCAGTAGAAATGGAAAGAATTGAATCAGGCGTAAAGGGGTGTAACATAGTTATGTTAGCTAATGCTTGTTAATGTTTCTCAAAAGCTAGTATTCCGTCATCATCAAAGGAGAGAGTCTTGCTCGATTTGGACAAATGATTTGTTATTGGAACGATTAACTTTGCTGCATAGTGAATGGAATAGCGGTAAAAATTCATCATTCCAAAAAATCGACGAAGTTGTTGGAGAGATGTAGGAATCGGAAATTTAAGAATAGGTTTAACTTTCTCTTGGGATGAGGTGATACCTTGTGACCAAGAAAATGCACAGAAAAATACATTTTGAAGGGTTGATAGTGATACCATGATCTTGAAAGCGAGTAAAAAGTACGCGTAAATGTTCCAAATGTTGTTCATGAGTATTACTTGCTACTAGAGTGTCATCAAGATTTACGAATACAAATAAATAATCACCAAAAATTTCATGAAAAAACGCTGATATGTCTGAGCAGCATTCCTCTAACTAAAAGGCATGGTAATAAATTCAAAAAGACCAAAAGGGTTAGTCTAGGCAGCCTTTTTAATATCATCTCATTCTACTGGAATATGATGATATGCACGTATTATATCAATGTGTAAAAATGTGTTCAGCATGAAGATTGATACTAAAATCATGTAAGTGGGGTAAATAATAGCGGTCTGGTACAGTAACCTTATTCCAGACACGATAAACACCGCAAGGTGTCCATTCATCGTTTTTCATGGGTACCATATGCAACTGTGACGCACATTTACTGCTGGAGGCTTAAATGATACCAATTTCAGACATATGTTTAATATCGTCTGAAGCTTGTCATAATTTTTCAGGTTTAAGACGACGTGATCGTGCAAAAACAGGAATAACTGTTGTTTGGACGTGATGAATGTTTGATGATGAGTAATTTATATGGACTTCTGTAAAATTCGGGCGAGTTACATCAGGAATGCTTTTGATAAAAATGCATGCTAGTCGTCTTGGTTGTTGGGCGAAAACACTGGGCTGATTATTGCATCTGAAGTGTGAAATACTCCGATTGATTGGTTAGTAACAGCATCGATCCGAAGTAGATTTTTAAGGTTGAGAAATGGGTAGAAATGCAACAAAAAGCAGCTCCGAGTATCGCCCTGGGGACGTCAGCGATAGTTAAAATCCACAAAAATTATCAACAAAGACCGATAAGGGGTGTAAGCGACTTTTTCTCTACGTAGTGATTGTTGTGTTATTTGCTGCAGTAAGGAAGGTGTTCTTGTGATCTCGTAGTTTATCGTTGCAAGTAGGTGGAATGACGATCAATTCTGCACCGGAATCAACCAGAAAATTGAGGTTAAAAGTATGGTCCCTTACGGAAAAACGGTTACTGGTAGGTATAGTGACAGGTGAAGTCGTCGACATTACTGACTGGCACCGTCGTTTTTCGACGAGCCTTGCTGAGTTTGGAAATAACATGGTGACTTGCATTGGCGTGCTTTTTTTCAGAAGGTAGTATGGTACCTCCATATGGTGCGATTGGTGCTTGCTGGAAAAGCAACGGATCTTGAACGTGATTTACGAAAGTGACTACGACTTCTCGGATGGTCATTGATTTTCCATCGTGCAATATTTTGGTATTATATAGGCACAAAAAAATGGTAACGAAGTTCACAAAAAATTGGCAAAAAATAGTATTTAGTATGGGCCTACCAGTTCAAAGGTGTATTGTAAAGCTGTCACCCTTAAAATGGACTCAATCAGAAGGTTGAATAATAAGAAATCAATGATTATAAAGGTACGTATATATAACGATCAAGAAAATATGTTACAAAAATAGGAATGATCCGAAATAAGTGGGGTTGTTAATTTCAGTACGTGAAGAATACGCCAAATTGGTACGCGTAACTGCTTAACGTTGCACAGGAAATGGTAGTTGACGCCGCAGGCTGGTTGTTGTTATTTTACGTAGTCACGTCAGGTCGATAGTCACCTAGTCACCTTCCTCTAGGTCACCTTACGAACATGTTATTGGAACGTGTACGAACGAGGTCATGTAGCTCAAACAGTTAGCATACGTGTGCGTGTCCTTTATCTATGTGCCTTTGTCTGATGGGATGGTTGTGTGTATAACCGAGAGTGCTGCTCTTGTGGGATTCGATAAACGGTAAGCAAGTGCTACAATATTATTTTCAACTTTCAAGTTCACTTCATACCTTTGTAAAAATATCTTTTCCGAAATATGTATAAGATGGTCATGCCACTTAGGCGTGCTCTTCATGTGGAAAATAAATATTATATATATTCACATATTCATATATATATCCACTCAATCATTTCAGTTATCCAACATTAACGATGTTTTTGAAAGTGTGTCATTTCACGTTTGTTCAGCCTTATTAGCTCAACGCGATGCGAGAGGCACTAATAAAAACTGTCCATATCGGAAAGCACCAGAGATCGGCTAACAGAGGATGTAAATTACATTCAAGCTGTGTCAGTCAAGCCCTGTTTTGTACGCATAGCATTATCACGAGTTTGTAAACTGTGGAATCAGAAATATATCATTTATTTTTCAACAGTATTGTTCACAAATATAAAGACTTTAAAAATTAAAAATACAGAAGAACGAATCCAGATTTGAAAAATCAATCAAACTGAGTCAAACAGTTTTCCGAGCACAAGAAAGTCATATATGAGAGAGTTATCTTCGGAGGTAAACAAGGAAAGGGAGTTCAAGTTAGTCACACAAGTGAAAGTAAGTGTAGTTAGGCTGTTCAAAGTGAAGAAGCGCTACCACAGTAAGAACCCGCAATCAAGCACAGAGTGTCCGTCATCGGTGGTCAAACGTGTAGATATAACAAAGAAGATTAAAACTTGCTAACGCTCCCAACTCCGCATGCACATGTCGTACGTATTCAAAGAACCAAACATAGTGAGCAAGCAAATGTCACTGATCGTCAACTAAGAAAATCTTTGACGGAGGACTGCACTGACAGAGTTGGAGAAGCAAACCCCACGGCAAGATATGATGACTGGTTCGTGAACCAAGACATCACATTCACAACCAACTGAGTGCAGAGCTCAGGTGATTGCCATGAAATTCTTGTCAGCCCCATAAGTTTCTTTTTCATGTTCCACACTCTTACGCTACAGCCATCTGAGACTATGCTTACATCAATCACTATTGCCGGCCGCTCTCGGATGCCAATCAGATATGGTTTCATATGGGAATTTTAGTTGAGCAATTTCAATTCAATTTCAATTTCAACGAGTCTATGACACGTAATTGATCGGGAAGACCTGGCTGGCGGGGTCATCGTTCGATACAACCAGGACAGTTACTGGGTCATCGAATCGAGGTAGTCGGGCATCACGCGTCACTCACGTGACACCAGTTCATGCGTTCATAAGTGATTAAATTCCGAACTGCTCAGCGTGCAATGGTAGCGTAACGGTTAACGTTTCTGCCTCGCATGTTAGACAACCCGAGTTCAAACCCGGGTTCGGCCATGGATATGCACTACTGATGAGCTCTTATAAGAGCAAAACTCGGGTCTAGTGCTTCCCTTTGGTGTGAGCAGATCAAAAATAAATCACGTGTGACCGCTGAGGACTGTTGGAGCGTGAATTATGTGCTGTATAATTTCAATTCCTCAAACACAGTTTATACGAGTCAATGAAGACGCTTCGAGCAATCCCAAACCACACGATTCTGACGAGTACAGCGTCCGTCATGTGTTATCCAACAGAACTGTATTATGTGAACCAAGCTTTTTGTTTGGCCACATTTCCCACGACACAGAGTTACTTAGGCCCCGTGCCGTCGATGGCAATTTCTTATTCTCGTTCGAAGAAGATTTCATCGTATATGAATCGCTTGAATACTGACTCGTGGATAGGTACGCTCCGGATTTGATAACCGTCGTGTTCAGTGGGGTAATGGAAACATTTCCCCTAGCCCTCAACCAACAACACTGTTATGCAAACCATCTTGCCACGCTGACTCTGCCTTCAATTTGGAGTCCAGTACAAACCATGGGACTCAAGTATTAATACTCAACGTTTTTGATATTACACCGAATGATGGATCGTTCACAACATTCCCCAAAACATGGCTTCCACTAAATAACAACTTATCCATCCGATTTTTTCTTAACAGAGGAATAAAACTGTTAATACAAGAGACACCGAATACACCAGCTCACATCTTGGCGTAAAAGTAGCTGATTTGTGTATTTTTTAGTAATCTCAGCCAACTAAGGATGAACTGTCTGAAATACCCGTCAAGGCGTTTCAGTGTAATTTCGTGAACTTCACCAAGTACCAAAGAGTGCGTCAACCAAGGAAACAGATAATTCCGCACAATATCCATAGGCTGGTACGGCTTCAACAGAGCTCCACCTCATCAAGCACATGGAAGAGCTGGTGACGATGATTGATAACTCCTTTACCTTTCCAGGTGAATGGGAAACCAAGACAGTTGAAAGAATCTGTCAGGTTATGGAAACATATAACATTGCCATCCAAATGAATTGGTTTCGTAGACAAGGCTTTTGTGTGGTGCTGTTGATCGCTAAGTATGATAAGAGCGTTTGACTTTTGGGCATTTATCAGCATACCAGTCCCTTTGAGAGCATTGTTTTTCCTTAAGTTGGGCCTGATTTTCTGAGATAAAGACCAAGTAATCGGCAAACGCGAAATCATCAACTAAAATGCTGAAGAACTGGTAGCTTAATTTGGGCGTCGACAGTCTCATTACTTCATCAATCACCATTTTGAACAGTAACGAAGAGAAAGGATCTACTTGCCTTACTCCTTTGAAGCAGTGAACCTCATAGATTGGAAATACTGAAATTGCAATAACATAAGATTGTGCGATGTATTGAATTATCGCTGGCGGAGATCCCAACGATGCAGCGGATCTAATGATCTTATCGTGTGAAACGGAGTAAAAAGCATTCGAGATGTTTATGAACGCCGCACTCAAGCTGGAACACGTCGCAGATGAGTAACAGAACAGAGCGTGTACCAACAAAGTAGCTTCTAAGCATCCATCACGGTGCAAGAATGCGGACTGCAATGCAACAAGTCGCATTTTCCTATTCCCATAGTTTCCTTGAACCTTGTGGAAGCACCTGATAATGATAGATGAGACAGAAATTGGCCTTAGTTGGTCAACAGATGGATTCGGTAATTTTGAAACAAACGTAATGCGGAAAAGTCAGAGATTTGATGGACATTCCCTTCTGAGAGTAGCATTAGAATAAAATAAAGATATTGTGCTTGAACGACGGAAGTGTTTGACGGATAGTTTGTCTGAGCCCGGACGGTGTTCGCCATTGATCGGATTAGCTGTATATTTTCTTCATCTTTAATGGTATGATTGAGACTCCAGTCCGGTGGTTATACTGCTAGTGGGACTCTGGTATCATCGCGCTTCGGAATTGAGAGTATATGTGACCAAAATTTTTGGCGTCTAACAGGATACCTTGGGACTCTATTTAATTCCTTCCTGGATTTGTCAAGTACGGCTGCAGCGGTGTCTGTTTTCGCTGATAATATAAGGCACGGATCGCGTCGTAATAAGCTCTGCGGATGTGGTTTTTGTTTGAGAGAACTCGATTCAGTCTATTCCAACGAAGTCGCGAGATGAGGTTACAGGTTTGTGGAAAGGTTTTCTCTACATGAATATCCATGAGCGATATTATCTGGCTTGGCGACATAATACCGGATTGTAATCCTCAAGCGAATAATAGCAGATCCATGATGTATTGAGCTGCGTCATAATCAGACATCAAAGTTAGCATGGTATTGTCGACGGTAGCTTTGAACCACAAACCATGACAGGCGTTGGTTGTGGATGATCAACTAGCAAGTTCAGATGTATGTTACTCGTATTAGGACAATCTATGATGATTCTCTCTCCAATTAAGAGTATATAATTGAATTTTTATAATCAAGTTGATCGATTAGAGAAATAGTTTTGATCTTTATCAAACAGTTATCTTTGATCCCGAGTGGATCTTCACAGGCTGTTAGCTAGTCGGAAAAGCGACTGTGATTCCTGTTGGGGCCAACGTGTTCCAGAGACTTTCACTCACTGCAGCTTTTCGGTATCACGTTGAATAGGATGAGCATGTTTTCCGAGTTTACTGAGACCACTCTTAGAGGACCTTACACACGTGCAATGAAACCTCTTTGCTGCCTGAAATACACCAACGCAACTTGTTTTCAATAAAAGTATGAATATTTCCGACTTTATAATTGAAAGTAGTTTTAAGACGTAGTTTTAAAGTAGTCTCTTGGTTGTATTTGTGTCTTGCACGCTTTTTGAGTTATTCAAAATTGTGTTATTCTATGAAATACACACAATCCCTTTGTCCTTCATCACTTAACTACCTAAAATTGATGGGAAGTTTGTCCCTTTTCATTTTCCTCAATTTGAGTCAAATCAAGTCAAGTCAATATATGCTTTTATTCACCTTGTTGGGAGAATTTTCAGCGATTAAACGTTTAAACTCCGGATAATGACCAATTAAAATCGTCCAGATTAACATTGAGCAAATGATATATGTCTTCTCAACCAAGTAAAGAGCTCTCACGCAAAGTGCGATCTCCATTGATAGTGTATCCATCCGATATGCATTGGTATCTTCGTGGCTCCAAACAATGGTTGACAATGTGTTTCTTATGATACTTTTTCTGATTATTTGAGGCTCAACACTCTAATCCGATTTGTACATATGTATCGCAGAATTTGCAGTGACATGTGGAATCTGGGCTGGTGGATTACTAATGTTTTTTACATGTGTGGAAATAATTTTCTCTTCCTTCGTCTAAAAGTATCGATACTGAGTGTGCCTCTAGGTTGCAC